>OVAF01003646.1:0-11784 GCA_900406245.1 Odontarrhena argentea
GTAGAGGAGTATTTGGGACCTTTTTCTATTGATGGAGAGGTTCTCAGCTATTGTTCCAGATAAGGCTAAGCTAATTTGGTAAAGTTTTGTTTAGTAACAAACTCACGTGTAAAACTCCCACACGTGCGAAGTCAACAGCTCTGACCAACTAAACCCTCCAAGACTTCTAGAGGCTCTACCATACTTAGCTATTTCTTCAGATTAAAGGACACTTTCTTCAAATATATATATAATTGTTCTGTTTGACATGTCTAAATTGGGCAAACAAAAGCCATATGGCAGTTTGAGTAGATCTCCCAGCTCTTGGTAGATCTGAAGTAGGTAGTAAATATTGAAATGTTTTGGTACAACATCCAACGTCACCATCTCTATGCTTTAAAATCTTCTTGTAAATTTCACATCTCTCTCTAGATCTGTATGGCTATCACAATTTCCATGAGAATGTTTCTTATCATTTCTGTGTCGATTAAATTCTCAGAGTGGTTTCTCTGAAGGATTTGTGTGAATCTATGGTTTCATCTTCTTCTACTTCCCGAAGCTGGAGTTACGATGTTTTCCCGAGCTTTAGAGGTGAAGATGTCCGCAAATCATTCCTCAGCTACCTTCTCAAGGAGCTGCATCGCAAATCAGTCCATACATTCATAGATAACGGCATCAAGAGAAGCCGCACTATCGCACCTGAGCTTCTGTTGGCTATTGAAGAATCAAGGATCTCGCTCGTGGTGTTCTCTAGGAATTACGCCTCTTCCACATGGTGCTTGAACGAATTGGTACATATCCACAGTGTTGCACGGAGAATAGTCAGATGGTGATTCCGATATTCTACGATGTCGATCCATCTCATGTTAGGAAACAGAGCGGAGAGTTTGGAAAGGGCTTTGAGGAAACGTGCAAAGGCAAAGCAGAGGATGATAAAGAAAGATGGATAAGAGCTCTTGTAGAGGTTGCAAATATGGCCGGGTATGATTTAAAGAATTGGTAAGTTATTTCTCTTATATTCCACTATCTAAGTTGTTGGAAATATACTGTTGATTCTATGGTACAGTAAAACCTTTTTAACCTTTAAAATTTACCGCTCTTGAATTGGTCATCAATGTAAGAATTAACAACTTTTAATTAGATAATAAAAGAATTATTTTTTTTGAAACTGCAATATAAAATTATGGTCCCAATTATATTATAAATTAATAATTATATAAATTATGTTTATATAAATAAAATTATGTACTAAAATATAATTGTATTGTTGCTTATTTTTACTTAAAGTTGAAAACTCTTTGAATATATGCATTTATTTCTATAAGTTTAAATTTATGGATTAAAACTAATTGTTATCTATAAATTAATATTTCTTAATTTAACGATTAATTAGTATTTTTCTAAATTAATACATTTTCAAAATCCCAACATTATTAATTTATAGAATTTTACTATTAGGGATAACGAAGCTGACATGACTGAAAAAATCTCAACCGATGTTTCGGATAAGCTTAATAATACTGCACCTTCGAATGATTTTGCTGACTACGTTGGGATTGAAGCTCATTTAGAGAAATTGAATTCAGTGTTATGCTTGGAATCTGGTGGAGTGAGGATGGTAGGGATTGTTGGGACTTCAGGGATCGGTAAGAGTACCATAGCTAGAGCTCTTTTCAATAAACTCTCTAGCCAATTCGACCTTCGGTCTCTTAAACCTTATAAGAGAACCCTCCAAGACCGCAAGGTAGCCGACATAAACGTGAAGCTGAGTTGGGCAAAACAATTTCTATCAGATATTCTATGTCAAAACGACATTAAGATAGATAGTTTGAGTGTGGTGGAACAAAGGCTGAAACACAAGAAAGTTCTTATCATTCTTGATGATGTCGACGAAAAAGAGCTATTAGAGACTTTGGTGGGACAACCTGGATGGTTTGGATTTGGAAGCAGAATTATTGTGGTCACTCAAGATAGGGAACTTCTCAAGTCTCATAAGATTAGCCTTGTTTATGAGGTGGAGTTACCATCTGAAGATTTGGCTCTTCAGATGTTTTGTCGATCTGCCTTCGGTCAAAACTCTCCACGTGATGGTTTCAGAGATCTCGCAAATGAAGTTGTTAAACTTTCTGGTAAGCTTCCTTTGGGTGTCAAAGTCTTGGGTTCTACATTAAGTGAGAAGAGTGAGAAGGAGTGGACGGAGATGCTGCCTAGGCTTCAAGATGGACTAGATAGTAAAATTGAGAGAACGCTTAGAGTAAGCTACGACGGGTTAGATCGCAAAGACCAAGATATATTCCTCCATATTGCGTGTTTATTCAATGGTGCGGAAGTCAGTCATATAAAAAACATGCTCGGAAATAATGCTCTTACAATTCTTGCTGATAGGTCCCTCATAACTATAAGACCATCAACAAAGACCGTTGAAATGCACGGTCTGCTAGAGCAGTTGGGTAGAGAAATCGTTCGTGCAGAGTTCAGAGACAATCCCGAAAAACGTCGATTTTTGATGGATGCTAAAGATATCTTGGATGTGCTTGCCGATTATGATACCGTAAGTTTCTTGCATATACATGACTCTATATTGATTTTGAGCAGGTTAGTTGATGTTTAATCAATAATAAGTTTTTTTGGGTTTTTTCTTTTAGGGTACAAACATTATAGGCATACATTTGAACACATTAAAAATCAGAAAGACCATAGATGAAAAATCATTTGTAGGGATGCGTAATCTCCAATTTCTAAAAGTGTACAACCAAGAGGGGTGTAATCACTACGATATACTTTACCTCCACGACCACGTTGTTTATTTACCCCCTAAACTCAGATTGCTACATTGGGATGATTATCCAGCGAAATATCTACCTTGTAGCTTCAGTGGAGAATACCTGGTTGAACTCATTATGAAAGATAGCCAGCTTAAGAAGCTGTGGGAAGGAACTAAGGTACCTACTTTGAACTTTAATCTCTTAGTTTTATACAGTGGTGCAGCATTGTAGGTTTTATTTTACCTAGCTAGATTACTGAATCTATTAAATTAAAATGTTTTGAACATAAGTATTATCTTTCCCCTTTGTTTTCAGCCACTTCGAAGCCTCAAGAAGATTATCTTAGATAGATCCATATATTTACAAGAAATCCCAGATCTTTCTAATGCCACAAATCTCGAGACATTGAGTCTTTCGGAATGCACGTCTCTAGTGGAACTGCCTTCCACAATTCGAAATCTCAAGAATCTGATACAATTACTTATGAATAGATGCTCAAACCTCAAATCTCTTCCACTTGATATGAGTTATAGCAAGCTTGAGAAACTCTGGGAAGGAGTCCAGGTAATGTTTTCGTTAAATTCATTAGTCTATTAACTTTCATCTCTCAGTTTTATTGTTTTGTCTATTTTAGAACGAATTAAGTAAATTGAATTTAAATTATATAATTGTAAACGTAATCACTAAAAGAATTCTTATAGAAACTAGAACCGATGGGATGCACAAGTTGAAAATAAAATGAAATGTGAAAATTTAATTGGGAAAAAGAAGAAAAGCTTATATATATAATGTATTTTAAGGTTTTTTTATGTTGCGTAAGGGTAAAACTGGAAGTCAACCGAAACAAAAGTAAACCAAAATACAAATTATTTGATGCAGTTTGACTTTTTGTAAGAAAACCTGAAATATCTAACTTTTTTTTTGTTGTCATCTAAACTTCTTTTATAAACTTAAAACTAATACAAAGCTGGAGGTTTAATGGACACAACCCCAGAGACTGAAGCCCAAAAGAGGGAACCACGAAATTACATGAACTGACCAACAAGAAACAACCTTAGAGAAACCAAGCAAAGGACAACCCAAAGCAAAATAAACTGACCAATACTATGTGAAACACACTGCTAAAACAACTAAAATTCAAAGAAACAAACCCAATAGAAGGACCTAAAGAAGCAACGAGCAACTTGAACCCCAAAGAAAGCGTTCCTTTCAAAACCACAAGGCTTCTTAAGTGAAGGAGAAGAATGGCTAGCAAAAAACCACACCACAGAAGCAGAGAAGACCACTCAAACGGAATAAGAACCCTCCTATAGAAATGAGATTCTACCTTCACAAAGGATAGAGCAAGACTTCATAACCCAGCAAGAAGATAGCACAACATGTACTATACACAAACTTCTAGATACGGTGATGTAAAAAAGACTTGCAACACGCCTCGATAGAAGCCACAACGAAGAACAGAACACGATCAAAACTGACTAGTAGAGACAAGGAAGGCTACACTCTAAACCAGATGAAGTCAACTACGGAGCAGAACCAAAAGCAGAGACAAACGCACTGGAGACAACAACAAATCGTGACTGGAAAGAGAGCCAAAGATAATCTCCACCAAAGACCAGAACCACTTGAGGATAGAGACAAGGAAACCACATATCAGATTCAAGATAAGCACGTGCTCAAACCACATACACACAAAGAGAAAGCTACAGAGGACCCAAGATAGAACATGCTCCGAGACTGAAGTGAAAAGAGAGAAGGGCGATCTGAGATTCAAAAGTTAAATCGATACCCGGATGAGCAAGACGTTTGCACAGCACCAAGGACCAGAGAGATCCGGCGTCTCACTCACCGGCGAGAGCTTTTGAAGAGATCTGAACCAAACATCTCACCCACTGCAACCAAAACGAAACAGCTCCAGCCGAGAATGAAAACCTAGAAAGGAAGAAAAACAAGGGAAAGAAGAGGAGGGGAACCGACGCTGGTGCTAAGGTAGCCACCACGCGCCGGTTCAGACTGAGATTCACGAGCGCGGCGCAGAGGAGAAGGAGAAAGAACAGAGAGAGATTTTAGTCCAAAATGTATATGACCAGCAAGCGAGTTGTCCCCTTTTTATAACAGAACTAAACTTATTACCTGAAAAATCTAACTATAACCAAACTAATATACAAAATGGTTTTGTATTGTTTTGAGTTTTCATAGAACCGAAAAATTGTAATATCGATCAACTTTAAGAACTGAAATCGGTCATCCCCAGTAGTAGAACTTCATTCCGGTCTTCGTTACGGATCAAAATCTAGTTAATCATTAATCAACTCTAAATGCAATAACAACATACTGTATATTGTTTTTCCAGCCGCTTGGAAATCTCGAGTGCATGGATTTGTCAAGATGCGAAAACCTGAGAGAAATCCCAGATCTTTCAAAGGCCACCAATCTTGACGAATTGATACTCAGTGGCTGCACAAGTCTGGAGGATCTTCCAACGAATATCGACTTGGTATCTCTCACTAGTCTAGATCTCACTCGATGCTCACGGTTAAAAAGTTTCCCTCAGTTTTCAACCAGCATCAAATATCTCTATCTCGACTACACCGCGATTAAAGAAATTCCTTCTTGGATTGAGAATATTTCTGGACTAGAATGTTTGTCAATGAAGGGTTGCGAGAAGTTAAAAATATCTGCAAAATTTGGGAAATTGAGACATTTTGATTTTGTAAAGTGTGGAAGCCAGACGGCAGTCAGTAATGCAAATCTGGCGAAACTGTTAACACAATTACATTCAGCGAGCACTGCGTTCTTATTGGCTCGAGGCGCACAAGAATACATCCTACACAGAAACCTCAGATATGAGATAGTACATAGTAAACAAATGCCTAGGTGGTTCTTCAACCATCAAAATCGTGGAAGTTCCTTAACTGTCCCTTTACCTCAAAGCTCTCAACAAAATTTGGAATTCGCGGGTTGCATCATTCTTGGTTGCATCAATCTTGGCTTTGCGACTGATGATATTACTATATTTGTCCACTGGAAATTCAAGGGGGTAAAGGGTATCTGTAAAATCAAGCCTAGCTTTTACAATGATACGATGTATCATATGATCGTGTTTCACTTTGATTTCAACAATGGAGAAGAATTCGATGGTCCTCCATCTCAGTTCGATTGCAATAATGTGGAGTTTGAGTTTGAAGTCCACAAGAGTTTAGAAGATTGTTGCTGCTACAAAATATTTTGTACGGAAGACCGCAATCTAGAAACTTGTCCCATTTATCCCCAGATGATAGAAGAATGCGGTATACGAGTCTTGAGTGTCATTCCCTCTCTAGATNCGAAAAACGTCGATTTTTGATGGATGCTAAAGATATATTGGATGTGCTTGCCGATTATGATACCGTAAGTTTCTTGCATATACATGGCTCTATATTGATTTTGAGCAGGTTAGTTGATGTTTAATCAATAATAAGTTTTTTTGGGTTTTTTCTTTTAGGGTACAAACATTGTAGGCATATATTTGAACACATTAAAAGTCACAAAGACCATAGATGAAAAATCATTTGTAGGGATGCGTAATCTCCAATTTCTAAAAGTGTACAACGAAGAGGGGTGGAATCGTAACGATAAACTTTACCTCCACGACAACGTTGTTTATTTACCCCCTAAACTTAGATTGCTACATTGGGATAATTATCCAGCGAAATCTCTACCTTGTAGCTTCAGTGGAGAATACCTGGTTGAACTCATTATGGAAAATAGCAAGCTTACGAAGCTGTGGGAAGGAACTAAGGTACCTACTTTGAACTTTAATCTCTTAGTTTTATACAGTGTTACAACATTGTCATTTTTATTTTACCTAGCTAGATTACTGAATCTATTTAATTAAAATGTTTTGAACATGCGTATTATCTTTCCCATTTGTTTTCAGCCTTTTCGAAGCCTCAAGAAGATTATCTTAGATAAATCCATATATTTACAAGAAATCCCAGATCTTTCTAATGCCACAAATCTCGAGACATTGAGTCTTTGGGGATGCAAGTCTCTAGTGGAACTGCCTTCCACAATTCGAAATCTCAAGAATCAGATAAAATTACATACGAATGAATGCTCAAACCTCAAATCTCTTCCACCTGACGTCAACTGGGAATCTCTTGATGAACTCTGTTTATGGGATTGCTCAAACTTGAGATTTTTTCCTCGGATTTCAAGAAATATTTCAAGACTTGAGCTAGATGGAACTGCAATGAAAGAAGAAGATTGTTTATGGATTGAGAATCTTTCGAGACTCAAAAAACTTTGTTGGGATAATTGTCCTCTAAGATATATGCCTTCTAACTTTCACACAGAACACCTCGTTGAACTTGATATGAGTTATAGCAAGCTTGAGAAACTCTGGGAAGGAGTCCAGGTAATGTTTTCGTTAGACTTTAGTTGTTAAGAAGTTGATTTTTATAAAAACTTCGTTGTTTTATATTGAGGTCTTCTATTTTACTCGGTTAGATTAATGAATTTGTTTATCAATATTTTTATAATATAAATTTTCAAAATGTTTTGAACGTGTGTATTATCTTTTGTCCTCTGCTTTTTTTTCAGCCACTTTGGAACCTCGAGGAGATGATCTTACATGGTTGCCACAAATTAAAAGAAATTCCAGATCTTTCTAATGCCACAAGTCTCATAGAGTTGAGTCTTTGGGAATGCACATCTCTCGTGGAACTGCCTTCCACAATTCGGAATCTCAAGAAACTAATAAAATTACAGATGGATGGATGCTCAAATCTTGAATCTCTTCCAACCGACGTCAACTTGGAATCTCTTGATGACCTTAATCTGATCGGATGCTCAAGTTTGAAAAATTTTCCTAGGATTTCAAAAAAAATTTCAAACCTTTGTCTAGATGGAACTGCAATGGAAGAAGAAGATTGTTTGTCGATTGAAAATCTTTCAAGGCTCACATCACTTGTTTGGAAAAGTTGTCCTTTGAGATGTATGTCTCCCGACTTTCATCCGGAACATCTTGATTACCTTAAAATGCGGAATGGCAAGCTCGAGAAATTATGGGAAGGAGTCCAGGTATCAATGTTTTCGTTTAACTTCATTGTTTATAAATATTATCCACCTTCTTCTTTGTTAAAAATTTCGTTTATTTTAGTATTAAATCTACTATTTGAATTCAAGTGCACAACAACCATTGAAATTGTTAGTTCAAAAACATGTATATTATTTCGAATTTTAGATAATCACTAATCTGAAAAATATAATAATTATTTATTAGATTTAATCTACACCCTTAATTTAAATGAAACTAAATTTATGAATTTCATAAAAAGTATTTTATTTTTAGCTAGTTTATGACATGCATTAATATGCAGGTGAATAATTAAAAAAAATATAAAAATATATTTATGTAAATATGTTAGAAATTTGATTTTGTCAACTCGTATAATTTTGACATGTATAATTACATTTGAAATTACGACATGCACAAATAAATATTAAAAATATATTTATGTAAATGTGTGCATTATTTGCTAAGTCATAACAAAAATCGGATATGATTAATACGTTATTCTATTTAAAAAATGGCTAAATCGATTGTTCTCAAATATATGATCTTGCATATAGGTGGTATATCTTTGTATTGTTTTGAGTTTTCATAAAACCGAAAAATTGTAAAATCAATCAACTTTAAGAACTGAAATCGGTCAACCTCAGTAGTAGAACTTCATTCCGGACTTTGTTACGGATCAAAATCTAGTTAATCATTAATCAACTCTAAATGCAATAACAACATATATTGTTTTTCCAGCCGCTTGGAAATCTCCGGTACATGGATTTGTCAGGATGCGAAAACCTGAGAGAAATCCCAGATCTTTCAAAGGCCACTAATCTCGACATATTGATACTCAGTGACTGCACAAGTCTGGAGGATCTTCCAACGAATATCGACTTGGTATCTCTCACTCGTCTACATCTCACTAGATGCTCACGGTTAAAAAGTTTCCCTCAATTTTCAACCAGCATCAAATATCTCTCTCTCGACTACACCGCCATTAAAGAAATTCCTTCTTGGATTGAGAATATGTCTGGACTAGAATGTTTGTGGATGGAGGGTTGTGAGATATTAAAAATATCTGCAAAATTTAGGAACTTAAGACATTTTGATGTTGTTAAGTGTGGAAGCAAGACGGCAGTCAGTAATGCAAATCTGGCGAAATTGTTAGCAGAATTACATCCAGCGAGTATTCAGTATTACACTCAACAAATAATATCCAGCTCCGATGACACTGAGTTCTTATTGGCTCGAGGCTCACAAGAATATATCCTACAAAGAAATTTCAGATATGCGATCGTACCTGGTAAACAAGTGCCTAGGTGGTACTTCAAGCATCAAAATCGTGGAAGTTCCTTAACTGTCCCTTTACCTCAAAGCTCTCAACAAAATTTGGAATTCGCGGGTTGCATCATTCTTGGTCACATCAATCTTGGCTTTGCGACTGATGATATAACTATCTTTGTCCACTGGAAATTCAGGGGGGTAAAGGGTATCTGTAAAATCAAGCCTTGCATATACCGTGATACGATGTATCCTCAGATCGTGTTTAACTTTGATTTCAACAATGGAGAAGAAGTCGATGGTCCTCCATCTCAGTTCGATTGCAATAATGTGGAGTTTGAGTTTGAAGTCCACAATAGTTTAGAAGATTGTTGCTGCTACAAAATATTTGGCACGGAAGACCGCAATCTAGAAACTTGTCCCATTTTTCCCCAGATGATAGAAGAATGCGGTATACGAGTCTTGAGTGTCATTCCCTCTCTAGATGCCAATGAAACAGAGGACAACCCACAAGATGGAGAAGAAAGCGATGGGAGAATGCGGGTAAGCTTTGGCAGAGATCCAACAGAAAAAACTATAAATACCATCTCTTGATTCTCAAACATTTTGTGTTATGATAAATTCACTTGTTGATTAATTATGATGCAGATGACGGTTAAAACATCTCAAGAACCTTCCAACTCTCTTTGCGGCGAAACTGCAGTGGAGTTAGGATTAATGGCTCCAAATCTGGAGCTTTCCTTGGGGTTGTGTGGGGCTTCTGATCATGTATCCTCTAGAGGCAAGGTGCCATTGCCATCAATTCCTTCAAGCAACCTCCATGGCGATGGGCCATCACTTTCTCTTTCCCTAACTCCTGATCCATGTCTTGCGGGAGAAACTTTGCATTCTAATCCCATGATAACGGACCAACAAGATACCGAGCCCATCGTGGATCCTTTGTCCTCTCCACATATTATAAACTTCTTCTGCCAAACTCCAGCTCCGGATTTCGACCATTCATCAGTAAGCTTCCATGATGATGGGCCATTACTTTCTCCCTCCCTAACTCCTTCTGATACATGTCTTGCGGGAGAAACTTTGCATTCTAAGCCTATGATAACGGACCAACAAGATACAGAGACACCCTTCGTGGATCCTTTGTCCTCTCCACATATTATAAACTTCTTCTGCCAAACTCCAGCTCCGGATTTCGACCATTCGTCAGTAAGCTTCCATGATGATGGGCCATTACTCTCTCTCTCCCTAACTCCTTCTGATACATGTCTTGCGGGAGAAACTTTGCATTCTAAGCCTATGATAACGAACCAACAAGATACAGAGACACCCTTCGTGGATCCTTTGTCCTCACCACAGCTTATAAAATTTTTCAGCCAAAATCTACTTCCGAATTTGGACCTTACATCAAGTCTGGATGGATCTTCAAGTAACTTTCATGGAGATGGAACCTCGCCGTGTCATTCACTTTCTCCTTTTCATCGATGTCGTGAGGAACAAGCTTTGTATGTTGATCCCATGACAACAGAACAACTAGACCGAGGAGGAACAAACTGTCAGTCCTTCATTCTCTTCACAGCTTCTAAACTTTTTCAGGTGACTGAATTTTTTCTTACATATCTATTTCCTTTTAACTAAGATCTTCAGTGACAATAACGATAGATGATTTCACAGGCTCTCTTGCTAATCAAGTTTTTTGTTCCAACAGATTTTGGAAATAACATTTCGTCAAGTTTCCAACTTATTCTGCGGCCAAACCGGTGACAGCTCCAACTCAGTGCCTAGCTCGAGATTTTCTACTCCATCCAATGCACCAGAGTTGTTTGTGTTTAGCACCTCAGGAAATTCCAGAGTGGCTGAAGACAAACGTTTGTACAAGAAGGTTGTTAAGAAACAAAAAAATCCCAAACGCAATGTATTTTCAAGCCCAAGGCTCAAACACACAGCGTGTGTGATGAATGAACGAACGCACACCCGTGAAAACTTGGAAAAGGGTGGTTGTATCTGCATAGTAAGAGAAGACAAATCTTATGACAAGGAGGTTGTTTGAGCGTTCGTGATCACAACGATACTGAAATCCCCTCTATATATTATTTATCATACATTTGAAGGATCTAGATCATTGTTACAAGATGAGAAAGAAATACTAATAACAAGAATGTTTCTCCATTTGTCCTCTAGTCTTTCTTCACACTTTCAGTCATCTGTAGTTTTCATGTTCCACATTTCTCTTCACTTTAAGATAAGACTCTTATGTTCTTTATGTAGTTGAAGAAAGTTTGGAGGCCTATGTTCTTTTGTAGTCAAAGAAACTTCCGTAGGTTCTCCTTTCATTGGTGTTGTGTTCTCCATGGTTTCATTTCTTTTATACTGCCACTTTCTTCTTTATATCAAACGCAACTCTGAGGAAATGCACAAAATTTTTGGATCACGTGAGTTTTATGAGCGGTTCTTTCAAACTAGATGATACAGAGGTTTTAACCCTAGTATATAACTGCAAGTGCACAGCAAACGCAGTAGTATAGATCGGGTATCGAATCCACGAAGACCAATTTTGCACTACAGTTCGCAGATGTAAATAAAGCTAAGATGATTCAAACATATTAAACTACTAGAAATTAAAGAAACAAGCAGGTGAAAACGATTTAAGAAAGCAAGAACAAAGAAGTCAGGTCCAGGGAAATTCTCAGGAAATCAGAATTGTCAAATTGCATA
>OVAF01003647.1:0-11782 GCA_900406245.1 Odontarrhena argentea
ATTAAAAATGATTAATCATATTGGGGCCCGCACAGTGTGCGGGCAGTGTATCTAGTAAAATCCTAAAACAAAATGATACTCTAGATCCGACTCTCATTTTCTCTATTTTCATAAATTTTTCATCTTCTCTACCTCACCAACACGATCTCTCATCTTCTCTTCTCTACCTCACCATCCTCTTCTCCTCTCCTTCGAGATTGTACTCTTAAGATTAGTCATCTTCATCTCTATTATTATCCGGCTTTTGGTTTTGTGATTTCGAAGAATCGTATCGGGAAATTAGGTTGTTGTTTTCTCAGCGTGGATTCATTGTTTCTGGGACACTAAAAATTGAAATTGTAAAGTCTTGCCTTTTCGCTCACTCTCATTTTCTTAATTTCATGCGTTGAACAATAACACAATAAAGACGATTCTAACACAAACCACTAAGATAACCTTTTAATTAATTCTTTAGTTTGGAAAACTCAAAAATATATTTTTGATGAGATTAAGTTTTATCGCGTAAATCAAATCAACTTACCAATTTTCGTGAAAGTTCGATGACTAGATGATTCTAAAGATCGATGAAATTAACATATAATGTTGTAAGACTCGTACCTCTCACATTACAAGACGAGCCTCAGTCGATATCTCATTACTAATATGTAGTCTAAAAGAAAGTAAGACTCACCTCTTTCACATTACGAGACGAGCTCTCAGACTATATCTCATAACTGATACTATAATATTAAAGAAATTCTAACATTGATTAACCACAAGATTCCACATGCAGTAACAAATGTTCAACTTAAACCAAGAACTCATTCATAAAAATATTAAGACACAAGTAATAAAGTGAAAAATCCTTCAGAAAGCACACATCATACTCTAACAACTAATCGTTTTGCTCACCTATAAGATGGAAAAGGAAAGGAGTGAATACATATAATACCCAGTGATGTGTAAAACTAACCGCTCATAGGTCCATATATATCATAGAACATTAAAAACTAATTAAAGTAAACACACCACACACGCACGACCTACACATGACTCTAATATACATAACTATGCAATGCAACCGTCAACATACACACACACTTTTTGCAGTTTCACTGCTTGCAAGACTCCGTCTCGTTATATACGCACTTTTTAATTTCATTGTTTGTGAGACTCTGTCTCGTTAAAACACAAACTTTGTCATTCCACTTCTTGTGAGGCTCAATCTCCTAAACACAGATTTGAGACTCCCTCTCTTGAAGCACACACCATGCTCTACCCTAGTCTACAAAATTTTAGCTGAATAGGAAACATACAATATTACTCTAGGAATCTCACTAGCATATCTTCCCGAAACATCTTTAGAAGGAGTACACGATCACAAAGTCTCCCGCCTTTTGATGTTGTTTCTCGGGTTTAGATAACCCGAGATAGTCTCTTGCTTTCTCAATCAACTATTGTCCATAAAAGAAATCACAGTGAACTTGAGACCATTTGCAAAGAAAGTTGGGATTCTTGATTGTCATAAGATAAGACTACATACAATTTTATCGATATCCCAACCTTTAACCTGCAACGAGGGCCACAACTCAAGCATCAACCTTGCAGTAGTTCCACCACCCTAAAACACACTTAAAAAAATGTAATCACATCACTGAAATTTCCAAACCCACATGAGATTCATCGAGTGATCAATGCGAATTCTAGTTCATCGAGTAGTTCTCACCATTCCATAGATTGCAATGGGACCATTAAGGATGATAGGCGGCAAACTTGCAAAATCATCCTGGAACATGATAACTTGCATATTTGCCTCATTTTTGTGTCTTACTTTTTTGTCTTAAAGGCCCAATTTGGTTCATGACTTGCATGTTTTCCCATGTTTTATGAATAATTCATCCCAGACTTGCATTTGATTAGTTTTCTCGATTTTATTACATTTCTCATTGCATTCATTCATTTCTAGATACTTTTGGAGCTTGGGAAGGTTTTTGGAATATTTCTAAGGTTAAATGGAGTCTTGGAGTTGACCAAAGTCATTGGTGATGCATCCATGTTGCTTAAGTCATCCCATTATCAAGGCAGAA
This sequence comes from Odontarrhena argentea, assembly GCA_900406245.1. Lineage (NCBI taxonomy): Eukaryota > Viridiplantae > Streptophyta > Magnoliopsida > Brassicales > Brassicaceae > Odontarrhena > Odontarrhena argentea. The sequence goes on from OVAF01003647.1 coordinate 2,067, forward strand.
ATGAGGCTATGTGAAGGTCGGGTTGCACACAAAGTTTGACAAGAGCTATTGAGATGGAATTTAGCATGAAGGTAGCCTGAAGTGTCCGGAAGACGTGGGATTTTGAATCATAGCAATTTCCCTTGAAATGAGAAAGTTATGTGGATTCTACTGAGACTGGTCCGGATTGTAACCTAGGTGAAAGATGGAGATCTATCGGGAAATTTGAAAGAGTACTTTGTATAATATTTTGGGAAAAGATACCCCTGAATTCAAGGAAGATGTGAAGCTTGGAATCATGCAATTTGGAGTTGAAATGAGAGAGTTATGACTCTTACATTACCCGACCACGAACCACCCGAGAAGCCCCTCAGACCGGGCAATCAGACCGAGCATTGCTCAATCCGTTCGGACAATCCAGTCCAGGAGCTCCTCAGACCGAGCAATGCCAGACCGACCACGACCTAACCTTGCCCAGACCGAGCAACAGACCGACCAAGAAGCTTGCACTGCCCGGGCTGACGTGAAGCAGTCTGGTTTGACTAGATTTTTGGTCATTTGACCACATTTTACTATAAATATCAAATGTTGATTAACGTAATGACTTAAGATTTTTTCTATCATTCTAAGAACATCTAAACACTTTGTAATCCTTTCTTTGAGTTTTATGATTTTGAGTTTTAAGTTTTGATTAATCATTTCTTAATCTCCTATCATTATGCTTAATGAAATCATGATTTGTTTGGTTGTTTCATTAGTTATGTGTGAGTAGTTTCATTGTTTGATCTTTATCATCGTATTACCGGATTAGTTTCATCGTTACCATATTTACTTTGTCGTCACCGGATTTTCTTTGTCGCCGCCGGATATTCATTGGATTATTGCCGTCGTAACTAGATAATCTTTATCATAAACACATCTTGTTTCCATTACATCTCGTGAAAATGAGATGAATAAGAAAAATTTAAAGAGAGAAAACTAAAAAATATACAGATGAGATGATGAGAGAAGAAATATGATGATCTTATCAACTTCTTAAGGTTATAAATGTCATTTTGATTATCTTGTGTATAGATACAATAATTATAATACTTTTATACTATATACCTAATTAATTGTTTTAGTTTTATTATAAAACTATTTTACTCTATTTAAACATTCAAACAAAGGTTTTTGGATAGTTCATAAATATAAGAGTTTGGAAACAGCTTACCTCTAATTTCAATTTTGTTCTTATGTTATCACGGTAATCTCTGAGACTCCATAACAGAATTTTCATTCTTGCTTGAGATGGTTTCATCCTACAAATATAGAATATAAAATATATATTTGAGATGCATTTGAATAATATGCAAATAAATTGTTTAATTGTAACACTAAAAATATTCCAGAGTCTCTAATAAAGTGATTTACCTTATGGAAGAGAGGTAATTTTCTATCTCAAGTTTTTGGTCGGGGTTAAAACTAAACCAGTTTTCGTTAGTAGGATATTTTCCACCCCAGGTTCCTAAATCTGCACACAATTAAAGGTAAAGTGGCTGAAATTAATATTATACTTTTCATACAATTTTTTTTTTTTTTTTTAAAAAAGAAGAAGAAGTAAGCTTTTGTACATTATTCATACCTTGAAGAAATATATTTTCATCTTCATTTTCTAATTCAACTTCCATAAAAATTGACCATTATCACATTTTCCGATTGAGTTGATTCTAGTAAGATTTTCCTCAACATTCTGAGATTCTGTAAAGATAGTTACAACAATTTATAAGTAAAAGAATTATTGCACATTAATATAAAGAAGAAGGAAACCAAATTTGAACCTTTCATGAGCACTACACCATGTATTTCTGAGTGAACTTCTTTTCTTTTAGCATCTATCGGCGATTAAATTGCATAACGTTCTGAAAACGATAAAGACATTCTTTTCTCCTTTTTAGTTTTGGCTAACTCATTTTTCAACCTAAGCTTCGGTTGTTTCTCCTATAATATTTTTTTGTAAAGACTAAATTAACTATTATTCATTTTAAATTGTAAAGATTTTTAAAATACCATTTAAATGTCTAGATTTTTGTTGACTTCGTAATTAAATGGTTAGTTTTTGTTGACTTTGCCATTCAAGGCATATAGTTAAGTAGACATACATAATCCAGCTATGAGGTTAACTTCTCCTTAACAACTTTCGTTTTATCATAAAGTTATCTTTTGTTTATGCATTAAAATTTTATTTCCTCAACATAAAATATTAGATATGAAAAATCAAGTAGGGAACCTAAGAATGAAATAAAAAGGAGCATATCATCAACATTTTGTCTTAATGTTGTCAAGAGACTCCTACTTATGTACAAAACTAAAGAAAAAAACATAAAACTCTACGAATTTGACGAAAAACTAACTCCGCATATAAATGGTGTTTTGAAACTCGAAGATTGAAACATCATAATTTGATTTAACGAAATCAAATTGAGGCTTTCTAACATTTTTTTTCCAATAAAAAAGAACTGATGTTGTTTTGATTTAACGAAATCTGTTAACAAAAAATTAACTCCATAAATGAATTTCGTCAACCTGTCTAACGGTTTGCCTCAAATGACAAATCAACAAAAATAAATAATTTAACTATAAAGTCAACAAAAACAATATTTGTATATTTTTAAATGATGTCTTATGAATACAGAATTATAATGTCCATTTTTTTGCAAGCAGGTATTTCTTACCCATTCTTCCCACCCGTAAATAAATAAAATGACAGACTTTTTAACAAAAATGACAGACATTAGCGAAAATTGCATGTTTGATACTTTAATAAATAATCTAATATTTGGGCCGTCTCTAATAAATGTATATATATTTTTAAAACTGCTGGGCATTTAGAGACGATCCTTAACGACTAAAATCGCGTCTCACTACACGCGCCGCTTCACGCGCCACCTTCAACTCTCTCTCCTTCCTTTTCCTTAAGATCTCGGAAACCTAAAAAAAGGAAGGAATCTTCTAATCTAGGGCTTACGTGGTTGTGATGATATATCTTCGCCATGGGAGGAGTAACTTCATCAATCGCCGCTAAATTCGCTTTTTTCCCGCCAACCCCACCTTCTTACGGCTTGATAACCACCTCCGACGGCGACGACGGCAAAGCCCCTGACCGGCTCTACATAACCGAAGTTCCTCGCCGTGACGACGTTGACATTCTCAAGCTACGGACTCGTCGTGGGAACGAGATCGTTGCTATCTATGTCAAGCATCCTAAACCCAATGGTACGATTCTCTATTCCCATGGTAACGCCGCCGATTTGGGTCAGATGTTCGAGCTTTTCGTCGAGCTTAGCAATCGCCTCCGCGTTAATCTCATGGGGTATGATTTTGACTTTGATTCTCTATCTTTTTGCAGTTTCTAAATTGGATAAAACCTTCTTTTTTTGGACTGTTGATTAATGCAATTTGGTTACATATTTCCGAATATAGCAAAATTTTCTGGCTCTTAATGACCAAAATGCATTTAATGTATATTTTCTCAATCTCAAAATGTGACAATGAAATGACAAATCTTTGGGGAAAATTGGATATAATTCGACTCTTTTGATGGAACTGTTTCAGTCCTAGTTCTCCTCTGTTGCATAACAAGTGTTTCGACTCTGTGAGTACACTTTGTATAGCTTCACAGGCTTAATGTATTTACATCGACTGATAAGCATTCATAATAGTAAAGCTGCTTGATGTGTTTACTTCATGTAGCACACGATATTGCCTTCTTGCAGCCATCTGGTAATACTTTTTTGTCCCCTGGTTTTCTTTTGCAGGTACGATTACTCTGGCTATGGTCAGTCTACTGGAAAGGTATCCTAATCCTGCAACTTTTTTTCGTTTCGAAATAAATTTGTTAAAATGCATCTGACGATTTCATATGTGTGTTAGAGACTCCCAGTATCATTTCTGATGGATATAAACTTGTTTCTTGAAACCAGGCAAGCGAATGTAATACATATGCAGATATAGATGCGTCTTATAACTGCCTCAAAGAACGGTATGGTGTAAAAGATGAGCAACTGATACTGTATGGTCAGTCTGTGGGTAGTGGACCCACGATTGATTTAGCTTCGCGCACCCCTAATTTAAGAGGCGTAGTTTTACACAGCCCTATTCTGTCTGGGATGAGAGTTTTGTATCCGGTTAAACGTACATATTGGTTTGACATTTACAAGGTAATTTTGTAACCATTCAGCTATGTTGGTTGGAGTTTCCACCTATTAACTATTAACGCTTGCACGCTCAATTACTCGTTTCAGAATATCGACAAGATCGGTGCAGTTACCTGTCCTGTCTTAGTCATCCATGTGAGTGATGCTCAGTTCTGGTTTTCCTTTATCTCTGGTTCATTATTGCCGTCATTTGCTTTCGTTTAAACTTCTCATTGATGGTGGATCGAATAGCCATCCATTGCATGCACAACATCTTGCAATGAATTAAAACTTGTAGATCGATAGGACCATATGACAAAATTATGTTTGGTGAAACTCAAGCTGTTAAATTTAAGAGATAAACGTCTTGCGAATATTTCCAGAGTGAATTAATTGCTGTCTCTTGTGGCAACTTCCTATCTAATATTCTCTCGGCAAAACATCATTTAGTTGAAGAAATCAATGTGTTGGGCCTTAAACTGATCATTGACATTAGTCTAAACGCAAATCCCAGAGGGGTTTTTAAATTTTAACTCTCTTGCTTGGTGTTTTAGGGAACTGCAGATGAAGTAGTTGATTGGTCTCATGGAAAACAACTTTGGGAACTTTCCAAAGAGAAATATGAACCCTTATGGGTATCTGGAGGAGGACACTGCAATCTGGAGCTCTATCCAGAGTTCATAAAACATCTGAAGAAATTTGTAATATCAATTTCCAAAACCAAGGGACCAAGAAATGGCTCAAACAAGACTGCTACAGAAGCTACCAAAAACCAGAGCAAACCCCCAGAGAGCGGACGTACTGAAACGTTTCAGCTAGGTTGCTGCCTTCCAGAAGTTTCTAGAAACAGTGTAGACAGTCAGCTGGAGAAATCTAAAAAGACAAGTAGACCCGAAAAGTCCCGAATGAGCATTGATAGGTTTAGAAGGAAAAAGGGTATAGTCTGGTGACATATATGGGTCAGAAGCATCACCAAACAGGATATTTCAGAGTCCTGTTTCTGTACTCCATGTATTTGTTTACGTCTTAAGCCTCTTAATGTGTTTTTTTGCATAATTTATGATGTGTGGTTTTGTTTTATCTCAGATTTCTGTATGTATTTTCTGACAGAAACATGTCAAACTCTAAAAGCCTCAATTTCATATATGGATTTGACTTTGTTATCGCACAAAGCCGTAGTGACTTGCTTGTCTGACTTGACATTTATCTCACCTTTGTTAAATCCGAAATGTATGGGAAAAGTGTCATCTAAGTTCAAGATAGTAAATTTATTCCTCAATTACTAGGGTCATAGAAATGTTTAATAATTTGTAGTTGATTTCGTAAATTAGGAATTAATAAAAGTCAACCGTTAAACTGTAAACAACCGTTATTAAGTGCAAAACAAACATCGTAATAAGAATTATAAGAATTGTATTATATAATTTCCAAAGTTTGTAATATCATACATTTGAATCCGTGGTTAATATTATACATTAGAGATTATTAATAAAAGTTGGCCTTAAAAATTTAACTTTGTTTGTTAAATTATCAGAGTATGTTGTAAACACAAAAAAGAAAAAGATGAATACTAGTAAAACCTCTATAGATTAATAATGTTGGGACTTTGAAAAATTATTAATTTATAGAGATAATTTATCTATCAGTTTATTATATTTTACAATTATTTTAAATATGTACTTTATATTAAATTTCACATAAATTCTTCAAAAGTTATAATATATTTAACACTATTATATTTTCTTATATATACATTTACATTGTTCCACATTGTGTTACTGTATTTCATTTCGGAAATATTATGTCAATAATTTTAAGTATTATAATAGAATAAATCTTGATAACTCACTTAAAAATTCATATAAAATTGATACTTAAGAGTTGAAATTTTACATCTACTTAATATTGATGATGATAAAGATGAAATAATAATACTAAAGGTAGCTACATATAATAGTAGTTCTCGCTTCAAGAACACTTCTCAGTATTTAGAAGCAGTCCGAGCTGACATAAGTAGCCGATTTGTCAGAAAAAAAGTGGTCAATCTTTTTTTTTCTAACATTCAGATTTTATTGAAAAACAAAGATTATGAGATCGAAACACAAAGCCTGCGAGATTTACCCCTAAAATCAAAGTCGGCAAAAACATAGTTCAAACGAGGGAAATTAACAAGGAGATTACAATNAGTGGTCAATCTTTTTTTTTTCTAACATTCAGATTTTATTGAAAAACAAAGATTATGAGATCGAAACACAAAGCCTGCGAGATTTACCCCTGAAATCAAAGTCGGCAAAAACATAGTTCAAACGAGGGAAATTAACAAGGAGATTACAATAACTAAAAAAAGGAAAACAATTAAACCCAACTTAAATCGAAACCTAGAAACTAATTAGGAACCAGAGACTTCGTAATCGGAATCCAAAGCAATTACATGTCTTCATACGAAGAAGAATCGTCGCCTTCCTCCAATGGTGAATAGATTCTACCTCCCAAATTAAGCCAAGGGTTGCAATTTCAAAGCAAATCAGGATAAATTTACTTCTCGATGAGATTTCGAGGTGGCGAAAGATGAGCCATGAGAAAGTCTTTCGAAAGATTGGATCTCGATCGATCCTTGGTGTAGATACATGGAGCGAAGATGTTGCCATCCGGTAAAGTTACTGAGCAACTTCAGATCGAGCTGAGGCAAAACCACAAAACCAAAAGCTAAACGAAATCCACGATAAACAAGCATCACTAAGAACTTAGAAGAAACGGGTTCGAGAAAAAGGGATTGAGATCACCTTAGATAAGAAATGGGATCGAAATCTAAAACAACCATACTAAAACTAGTTGCATACAATGGAAGAACAGAGGGTCTATGAAGATTTTGAACCCAAACCGAGAAGAGAAACGAAAAAGAAGGAAAACAAAGGAAAAGGGGTTCGGATGCGGTACTGAAAAAGCCACCACCGCTGAACAAAAACTAAAGCAGACGGTTCTTTTTTAGAGAGAAGCGAAAAAGTTATGTTAGAGAGAGAGAACATAAAGAGTTTCTCTTTTAAGAAAAAAGTAGTTGATCTATACATATTTGCCAGATGGCAAGCAATTTTATCAGTTTTCGATTTTGATATTCGATATATTCAATTTTATCAGTTTTCCACCAGAGAACTTTGCAGCAAGGGCGAACCGGTTTCTTCGTCGTCTGAATTTGAAAATTGAAAAATTCGATTAGTTATGAACCACGTCAAGAGCCATGGTTGTTCACTTGATACGAAAGCCTATCGCATTGTTGTTCATGTGATCTCTTATGATCACAACTTCAACAAATTGCAGTTGTGTTTGACTAAAAACATATGTTTACATAATCGCTATTAGATAATAAGAACTCTAATTTTATTTCCATGAGAATGACCTAATTTCCTATTTTGAAGTGATGATTTATATGTCACATTTTCATATCAATATTTTTTATATTATCTTTGCTTGAGAGTTTGACACATCAAAACATTTTTCTATGAAAAACTTTATTAAAAATTACATAATACGTAGTCTTCTTTTTAAAACTACCCCGATCATCTAAGACCACCTCCAGCAGTTGGATCTTAGAGGGATCTTAGAAAAAATCTAGCTCAAAAATAAATAAAAAACCAAATTAAAAGCCCATTACGGAAAGACACGGTGCTTAATTAGGCAACTGAAGCAACATAAGAGATACGACACGTGGCACGCGTTCATTGGATGCGTTTGATTTTTTTTTTTTTTTTTTTTTTTTTTTTTTTTTTNTGGGTTTTTTTTTTTTTTTTTTTTTTTTTTTTGCCTTTTCCAACTGAAAGTAATTAAAAACCAGGAAAATTAAGAAAAATTTGTAAAAAATCCGAAAAATAATAAAAAATAAGAAAATTAAAATATAGCGAAAAATATTTAAAAATAAAAAAAACTGAGAAAAATATAAAAATTTACAAAAAACGAAAAAAACAAAAAATATACAAAAAACCGATTTCTTAAAAAAAAATTACAAAAAATGAAAAATAATAATACAAAAAAAGCAAGTACAAAAAAATCCAAAAAGGTTTAAATAACATTTGTTTACAAAAATGAAAAAAGAATTTAAAAAAACACAAATATTTTAACGCACATTAAATTTTTGTTTCCGAATAATTTAAAATATTTGTGTTTTAAAAAAAAAATTATTTCAGTAATGAAAATAATGTTTTGTCATTGTAGTTTAATTGATTAAAAATAATAATAAATTATGTATAAAGATACAAAAAGGAGCCACTAGTGGAAGGAGATTTTTAAAAAGTAGGTTAGTAGGATCTTTTAATTAGTTAATTATTATTAATTTAATTAAAAGATCCCCATATGAGGAACATGATAGGAGATGGTCTGGTGTCGTCGCCCTAACCGCCGCTTCTAAGAGTTCCTCAACCAGATTTTCTCCGTGTTTGGGACCGGTGGCCAGAGGCTTTTTTAGCTCCGGCGCCGGTCAATCTTGTTTCCATTGTTGCTTTCGTTTAGTTTTCGTTTTGTCTGGCCATATTTGAAGCTCTCTCTCGATCCTTATTTCTCCTGGTACTCTCTCCTAATAGTAAGCTTTTTGGTCTTTGGCCATGGAGGTTGCCGGTTGCTGGTGAGTTGTGTCGGTTTGTGTGGGTTCTCTCGGGTCCTCAAGAGGTTTCTCCTTTGGCTTGAGGGTTGGTTTGAGAGTTTTGGTGTTGGAGTTCCCGGCTGTCTTGTTACGGTGCGGTGTGGCTTCGCCTTCGTCCTCGCTCTCTCGATCTTAACCGGTTCCTGCTTGATCTCTTCTTCATTGGTACTGTTTCGATCTTGGCTCTGTTCTTAGTTTTGTTTGGCTCTTGCTTTTGGAGTTGGAGTTCCTGTTTGGCTTAGTAATGGTCTTCTGGTTCTTCTGTGCCTTGCTTTCCTCTGGTTTGTGGGGTTGAGAATTGTCTTAGGTCTTGTTTTGGGTTCGTCTTTTGGATGCTATTTCGTTGCAAAGACATCTACTAGCCTTTCTCTGGTTTTTCTGAGGTCAGGGGAATGTTTAAGGCGTCGCAGTGGATTCGTTTCTCAACTTTTCTCTTGCGAGGAGGTGGCCTTTCTTTGTCTGTAGGTGGCAAAATTTTGCTTGTGGGTGTCCGCGTGTAAGAGTAGTGACGAAGCTTAGTTGACGTTTTCCCAGTAAAGATTCAAGGTTTCCCTTGAACCTAAGGCTCTTGTTTGCTGAGCTTTCTCTTGGAAAGGTCGAGATGTTGCAATTTCTAGTTCTGGTGCCTTCTCTTTCCCGCCTTCATCTCCGTTGTTGCTGTTGCTAGTTGTGCTCGGGTTAGTCTGAAAGTTTATGGTCCTATTGGAGGGTTTCAGCTTTTGGTCTTCGCGTGGTATTTGTCTTTTAGCTCAGTTTCAGCCCCAACTGGTTCTCTTGGAGTGTTTGTAGGAATGATTTGGTTCTAGTTCTCAGTTTTAGTTCTAGTTTTCTCTTGCTTGCCTTCAGTTCTCTTGTTTAAAACTTGCGCTTGTTGTTCTATGTATTCGATCATTGGTCGCTGGGGATGTCCTTTAGTCCGCCAGCTTGTGTCT
>OVAF01003648.1:0-11782 GCA_900406245.1 Odontarrhena argentea
CGGATCTCGGATAATCCGCGTCCCATAACATTTATTCGTATTTTCTGTTTTTTTTTTATTCCTCAGAAATGAAGAGAGCTTTTCAGCTCTTTTTTGGCCAAAGGAGAGGTTTCGAGCCATTGATCCCTTTTGGGTTTTAGTTTGGGGTTGAAGTCTGCCCACTATGTATTCCATCTTTGTATCCCAACCTTGTTTAATAAACTAGTTCAGATGGAAAAAAAAGGAAAAAAAAAAAAAAAAACAAAGATGGATTTTTTTGGAGACTTTAATTTCGAAAGCTGCGTCGTCTGCGTGGTGATCCCACAAAGCATAATTTAACTCGTCTCAAATAAAGTAATACTATAAATATCCGTTTTCAAGTAAATTCTAACGAAGACGATACACAAAGGTGTCCCTTGTTTCCAACCTTCTGGAACATAAATTACTTTGTTTTTTTATTGCCATAGAGTTACGCTTACGATATACAACAAGATATTGCTTTTCTCTTTTACCTCCCCACAAAACATTCACAAACCCAATGATGATGATTGTTATTTGAGTAATATGATGGATATATGACTTTCTTTCACACAGAAAATAAGGATATGATTCCATTAAAAAATTAATTAAATAAATAGAAATTTTTGGACCATTTTATCTCTAATACACATTTTAATTTTTCTTTCGTACATCATTCTTTTATATATAATTTTAAAACTTATATAAAACTTAAACTAACATACACATCCTCTATTCTCTTCCATATGGTTTTTTTTTTTTTTTTTTATAACTAACTATTGATTTTTTCAAATGATTGGTTTTTTTCTTCTCTCCTTTAAATTATTCACATAAATGTACACATCTAACGATTATAGTAAATATTCATATGAATATAAACTAATTCATAATATGATACACGTCTACGATATACTTTACCTCAGATTATAACATACACCTAATTCTTTTCTTAATGTTATATATACAATACGAATAAAATTATATACATATAATATGTATGGTAAATGAACACAAATCCATGTAGATGTCAAAAAAATGTATACATCTAACAAACATATATCTTATCATGTAATTCTAGTAGTCATACTATGATTGTATACATTTAATACGTATTATAAATGGACATTATACCATGTATATATGTATAAATTTGCATTTTATTATCCAACATACACCTATGTCTCCCCCACTTTCAAAAACACAAGTTTGTGTCATACCTACTTAGAATTATCTAAACGACAGTAGTACAAATACAATGCTCAATATACACATAAGGAGCATTGTATATGTCCTAAATGACAAATGTACAAGAATACTATCTAGTGTCCAACATGTAATGCGCTTCAGCCCTTTCTTCATAACAATGTTTGTGTCCATCTTTAGCCCCATGCTTGTATACATCTATATACGTCTACAATAATTTTATAAAATTTATAAATAAATAAATTTATAATCATATAGAAAATATCAATAAAAGTTATTAAAATGAATTTATTTTAATTTATAAAAATATATATGCAGTAACATTATGAGGTGTTATTCTGTTTATTGTAAAAATACATATGTTTATACATCTATATAATAATACTATATATAAAAAACGGATCTGGATATTAGAAACATAAAAATATATCTAAATTTAAATCTAAACACTTTCAAATATCCTATTTTTTGGAGCGGATGTGAAATATTTTAAACACCTCAAATATATAGTAGTAATAAGTTGCAGCTAAATTGGGTTGCTTGGTGGTGTAATTTTAGTTTTTTTTTTTTTTTTTTGTCGTTGCTTACCCCTTAGTTAAACATGAAAAGTTAAATTCAAAATTAAATATTTGGAGAGATAATTGTAGAATTACTGGGGACGAGGCCGTACATTGATAATCTCAATAGTCTCCACCTGTATATTGCCTACTGCTACCTACTCTCTCTCTCTATGGCCTTATCTCCGTATCATTTTGTTTTTATTCAAATCACATCTCTCTTTTTCCACAAAAGATAAATTATGTCATTATTGTTATTTTTGACTGTTGATTACTAACTAATTCAAGCCCACTTTCTATAACATACTAGACAACGCCAGAACTAAATTTTAACATTATATAACCAACTAGTACCATTATTGTTTGTTGGCAAAAGAAAAGACTAAAATATGTATCATTACGTTTTTGGGAGATTATAGGTACCAAAACTCAAATTTGATCTTAGAACCACAAGGGTGAATCATTACCTCGTTGAAGTTTGAAAGGATTAAATTTAAAACTCATTTCACATGCCTCAATTACATAATTTATAAACTTTGGTGTGCCACACTATTCAAAGACAAATACTGTAGTAGTTACATAGAGTTTGGTATAGTCAAATATTGCGACCACTGTTAATTACTCCAATTATTCCTAGTATAAAATCACACCACAAATATACAATATTTAGAGTGTGGAGGAAGACAAATAAAGATGTGACATTTTATTCCTAATGTACAAAACAGAGAACATCGAAACAAGAGTCCAAGCTAGGTATGAAGAGAGCCGACTCGTAGGGGAGAGATAACAGAGCATCACTGTTTTTACACAATAATCCATAGTAGCCGACTTAAAACATATTTCCAATAAAAAGACAAATTCGAAAGACAAGAGAACAGAGCGTGGCCTCAAATCAACCCAACACTCTCTGTCAAAAACAAGCCTGACTCTCTTCTCCTACCTGCACATTAAAATCTATTCTCTCACTCTCCTCGTTAACCCAAAAAAAGTTTCTACCTTTAACCCTCCCCAAAAGTTCCAGTCTTTCTTCAAGTTTTCAGATCATGACGGCGTCTGACTCCGGTGAACCACGGCGTGTACCGATGAAACCTCACGGCCTTGTTCCGACCAACGAGCAGCAACAGGAGCAGCTTCCTTGTCCTCGTTGTGACTCAACCAACACTAAGTTCTGTTACTACAACAACTACAACTTCTCTCAGCCTCGTCACTTTTGCAAATCTTGTCGACGTTACTGGACTCAAGGTGGCACTCTCCGTGACATTCCTATTGGTGGTGGTACTCGTAAATCCGCTAAACGCTCCCGCACTTGCTCCTCCACCAACACCACCACCACCTCCACAATCTCTCCTCGTAACGTTCCGTTACAAGCCACCCCTGTTCTCTTCCCTCCGTCTTCGGTCTCTAACGGCGTTACTGCTCCGCTTGAGAACGACGCTAAGGGAAGTGCTTTGTCCCTCTGTGGAAGTTTCACGTCTCTCTTGAACAACCATAACGCGGCGGTTACTGCGACTCATGGATCCGGGTCTGTTATTGGGCTCGGTGGGTTTGGAATCGGACTCGGGTCTGGTTTTGATGACGTCAGCTTTGGACTTGGACGAGCCATGTGGCCGTTTTCGAGTGTTGGTGATGCCCCAACGACGAATGCAGGGAGTAACGGTGGTCATCACACGGTTCCTATGCCTGCCACGTGGCAGTTCGAGGGTTTAGAGAGTGGAAACGCCGGCGGTGGGTTTGTCTCCGGTGAGTACTTCGCGTGGCCGGATCTCTCCATCACGACTCCAGGGAACTCACTCAAATGAAAAGCTTCTGTCTTTGGAAGAGGGGTTACACTTTCTTTCTCTATTAGTCTCTTTTGCATCTTTAGTGATCTCTTACTCTTAGTGTGTCTGGTCGTTTTAGAACTTTTGTGTAAGGAAACTAGAAAAACAGAGAAAGTTTGTGTTTTTTGGGCTCTATGATTTTTACATACTTTCTACTCTGTTATCACAGTTCTTGCACAATTGATTTTCGGATTGAATGAGGATACTTGATTACAACATATAATCTGAATAGTCTAGTCTTGTAAAGAATNGGTGATCTGCACAACATATTACTCTTTAACCTATGTAATTCATCTTGAGCTTGGTTTACTTCTGCGTTAATTTGGTCTCCGGATGAGAAAACTTGTGTGTTGTTGTTGTTCAATTCAATCCAGCTCAATCCTGGATCTTTGGCATAAGCTAATCCTCTAATCTTTCTTCTCATCTCTGCAACATCGTCCCATCTCTCATTCACCGCATAAAGATTAGATAGGAGAATGTGTGTTGCAGTGTCTTCTGAATCAAGTCTCAGGATCTGCTCAGCTGCGTATAGACCCATCTGCAGGTTTTTCGAGTTAACACATGTGCTTAGTAGAGTTCTCCAGAGCTCTACGCGGTTGTTACCAGCAGGAGATTCTTCTATTAGCTCCAGTGATTCGTCCAGCAACCCAGCTTTTGATACCAGACTCACGATGCAAGAGTAGTGCTTAAACCCTGCTTTGATGCCACTTTCCTTCATTTGATTCCACAGGAACCTACCTTGCAGTGTTAATCCGCTGTGGCTGCAGGCTGCTAATAAAGACAAGTATGTTACTGCATCTGGTGTGAGACCCTTTTCTAGGATCCGTTCGAAGAAACTAAAAGCCTTTTCCACCATTCCATGCTGACTATAAGCTCCTAGCATTGAGTTCCAACATTTCAAATCTGGATTTGAAACAGTAGAGAATAATGATTCTGCAACATAGTATTTTCCGGTTTTCCCATACATGTCTATTAGGGCTCCGCATACCGACATCACACTATCCAATCCTGTCTTTACAGCAAGAGAATGGAACACTTCACCTTGTCGTAGCATTGCCATGTCTGAACATGCTCCTAAGACACTGCTCAGCGAAAAACCATCAGTTCTACTCTTTTCTCGGTACATTTCATTGAAGAGTTGGACTGCGCTCTCGCTATTTCCAATTCTGGATTGCCCTACTATCATCTCAGTCCAGAGAACAATATCCCTCTCTTGGATCACACTAAACACCTTCTGAGCAGATTCAGCTTCCCCATTCTTGAAGTACATGGACAAGAGTGTTGTTCCAACAAAGACACTCCTTTCATATCCTAATTTTGTTACTTGTCCGTGAAGAAGCCTCCCATGAATAGATCTTTCTGGTTCCGCAGTTGCTGTTATAGCAGCAGAGAAAGTATATTCATCTGGCCGAGGTGTGGACCTCCTCTGTAACCTTTTATACATAAGAATGGCTTGTTCTCCTAAAACGTTTTCTGAGCACCCTGAAATAATCGAGTTCCATGAAACCAGATTTGGGTTATGAATCCTCCCAAACACATACAATGCTTCTTTCATATCCCCACAACTGCAATACATGTCAAGAAGAGCATTTTCTACAGGTAAATCAGCTAAACCATCCGAGACTATTATTCGGGTATGAATAACTTTCCCCAAAGAATAGCTTCCCAATTTACTACAAGCCTTCAGCACCATCGAATACGTGAACTGCGTTGGATCAACACCAGACATCACCATGTTTTTAAAGATCATAAGCCCTTCTTCTATCATATCATTTCTGAAACTCCCAACTATCATCGTATTCCAAACCACCGCATCTCCATCATTCACACACTCAAAGATTCTCCTCGCAGAATCGAACTCCCCGCAACTCAAGTACATTCCCAAAACCGATGTCTGGACAACAAAATTATCTGAAAATCCAAGCTTTATAATTTGTGAATGCAATGCTGATCCCATAAAAACATCCTCAAGCAGAGCACATACTTGCACCAAGCTAACGAAAGTCGAGCTATTGGGCTTCACGGACTCGGATGCCATACGCGTAATCAGACTAAAACCATAACCTGCATAATCCAGGTTCCGAGAATACGCTGAACAAAGCGCATTGTAAGAAACCACGTTTCTGTGAGGCATTTTGTCGAACACTTTACGCGCTTGTTCCACAGAGCCACACCTGACGTACATTGAGATGAGGTTGTTGTTTGCGTACGGAGATTCGGAACCTGCGCCGCTTCCGGCAGTGAGGATGAGAGCATGGAGCCGACGTGCTCGTTTTAGTGTGGTGATGGAGACGCATTTCCGTGTAAGTTGTACTACGGAAGAAGCTACTTCCATTCAGTGGCATAAACGCCAAAGAAGGTTCCAAAGTTTAAAACTTAAAAGTAATAAAAAAAGTTTTGTAAAAATAGAAATACTGATGGAAATTTAATTATTTAAACTAATAAATGTATTTTTACATTCAGGGGTTTATAATTTCCGGCGAGAGAAGAGTGGTCGGAGAAAATGGCAATCGGAAAGATAGCTTCACGTCTTCATCTGATGATCGATCGTAGTGTCCGCCGCTATGCTGTAAGTAGTCTTTGAACTCTCTTATTCTACGTTGCTTTTTTAGGATGACTAAATTCTCAAGGACATGTAGGAAGGCGAAGTAAATTCGCCGACGAAAGATATGGAGAAAGATCTGCTTCTTTCTCTTTCGCAGGTAACATCTTTGTCATTGCGATTTTTGATTCCGACGACATTGAGCCCCTAAAATGGTATTCCAGGTGTTGAGAGAAATTCGATTCCGGATTACCGAAATTGGTCGTGATTCGTTAGCTGTGAGTTCGTAATTCGAGTAAGCTTTCTTGGTTCATGATTATTGCAGCCATTTGATTAGCTTCGTTACAGGAACCTGAGCAGGAAGATGATGAGGAAACTAATGAATATGTACGCTTAGAAGTACTTGTGGCCGATCTTGTAAGTTCCTCATTCTTGGTTCACAGACAAATTTTTCTCTGCCATATGGCTAAATCACGGAAAGTTTTAGTTAATTGTCACTGCTGGTGATGAAATTTCTGGCAGGTTGGCTTGTTAGGTATTACGAATGAGCATATTCAACATTTGGCTGGCAACATTCTTGTGGAGATATCCGAGTCGCTGCTTGAATCTGTATGTGGCGTCTCCCTCCCCGAGATTTTTAAGTGTCATGCTTTCCAACTCTCATCACTACTCATTTCTCTTCTCAGGGAAGTCAGTGGGATCATTTCATTCGCTTGCTTTGTGACTCTCTCAGCTTAGCAGTAATCTACGTTTTCCCAGTACCTGCTGCTTCTTCTTCTGGAAGTCTGGATCTACATACATTTGATTCTGATTCTATTAGATGTAAGCTGCAAAAGGCTAACTGGTGCACGGTGTCTGCTATCTTCCGAGTTCTTCGCAATATATTGAAGCGATTGAGACAAGAAGAAAATGAGGAACTTCTTGATGTATACTTGGAATCTCTCAACTCTACACTTGCAAAAATTAATTGGTGCCAAGTGGATACTGTATTCTCTCTTCAGTGTGGTAGGAGTGAAAGAAATTCTCAAGGTCATAATGGAACTCTAGGAGGCATTGCAAGCAGTGAGGAAGTAACTGTATTTCTTGGGAACTTTGTTCAGTTTCTCTGTTCTGTGGTTCACTGTGCAGAAGATTCTGATGATTTGGGACCTACAAATTTGTTACTCCAAAAAATTATCGACATTGTTCCGGATCTCCTCCGTTGGTGCCAACCAACATTAGAGAGTCAGAGTGGCTTTTGCATAACAAAATACCTAGGGCATAAGTTGCTGGTTCGTTATTTCATCTGTTCATAAAGTTCAAGCCCAGAGAACTTCTTTGCTTTATTTCTAGCTATACCTGTGATTTTTTTGTCTCTCCCTTTTTGTAGGTGCTGATGATCAGACTTACTTATCAGTATAATACTAAATGTACCACACTCATTTCATGGATGCAGTCTATGCAACACCATTTTCAAGTATTTCTTCAACACCCCATAGCTAGGTCTAATCCCGTCCAAGATAATTGTTTGGAAGGTTCCCCGTTTTTTGTGAGTTTGTCTGATAGGGAAGTCAATGAGACACATTCCAATCATTTGCAAAGACTTTCTGTGTT
Organism: Odontarrhena argentea; assembly: GCA_900406245.1. Lineage (NCBI taxonomy): Eukaryota > Viridiplantae > Streptophyta > Magnoliopsida > Brassicales > Brassicaceae > Odontarrhena > Odontarrhena argentea. Next base: position 7,713 of record OVAF01003648.1, read on the forward strand.
TCTGTTCCTGCGGTGCTCCTTCACTCTGTTTTATTCAAGTAGACATACCGACAAGGACTGTGAGTTTGAATGTAGAAAAAGAGCGTTGAAAGAGATGTTTAAATGGTTGGAGCGACAGATATCAGGCCATAAATATTCTGATCACAAAATTTATACCAAGAAGAGTGTTGACTTTTCTACATCCTTCGTCCAGCTTTTTATGCATGAGGTTTTAGTCTATCCTTTTTGCATCTGCCATGTGTATTTGGGGTTTTAGAGTTCTATTAAATATTCTTCTCTATCGAACTGTAGGATGACCTTTTATTTAAAGTTCTTGTGCAATTTCTGTCCGTACCATTGCATGGAGAGGGAGTGTAAGTAGGGTAAAACACTTCCTGCAAACAGAACCATCATTTTGTGAGCTCTCTTATGGATGTTCCTTTACTTATAGGCTTAACGTGGAAGGGCATTCACTTCAAGATGAGGAACAAACTACTCTCTTCCATTTATCAGCCGTGTTCAATCCTGTGATTCTATTCTGTGTATTTCTTTCAGAGGTAATCATATAAAACACTCACATAAGGATAACTCTTGTGCTATTCCCCAAGGCTTGGTTATTTGTTCAATAATTGTTGCCATTCTTAATCTGATTCACCTCTGTTTGTATTCCCAGCTGCATTATGATCACCAAGTCCTTCTTGATTACCTTATATCTAAAGACATTGGGGCTAGCTGTGCAGAGTACCTGTTGAGGTTTATCCGTTCTCTTAAGTTATTTGCTTATCAACTGCTCCCATTCTGAGTATCAAGATAGATATGATCTTGCATTTTGTTTGTTTAAGACCAGCCATGTTAGCTCGTACTTAGTCTTTTAGTGAATTCTCGTTTTCAAATTACCTAATGCATTTTCCAAACAAATTGATAATATTAGTTGATTTCTGTTTAACATCCACTGTATTTTCCTGGTAGATGCTTGCGCACTGTCTGTGATTCGTGGACGCTATTTGTGGATTTTCCATTTGAAGGAAATGTCGATACTTCGTCTTCAAAGAGAAGAAAATATTCAGTTGAGACTTCTGAGGTTGAACAAAACTCGAAATTACGTTCCCAGGCTTTTGAAGATGCTAGAGACTGTCTGTTTGCATTGCAAAATTCGATTATTAAGCTACATCAGAAGAAATTATTTCCATACAACCCAGAAGCTCTTCTACGACGGTTAGTCTGTCCTCACAGTAAAACTCTTCTCTGCATAAGATACCTGATTAATTTTTTTTCTATTTTTGAGGCAGTTTGAAAACTTTTCAAGAGCTCTGTCTACTCCATGAGTAATCCGGACCAAAGGTAATCAGTTGCATACTCGATATAGATTCGTAAGCACTGTTATATGAAAACTCCATGACGCCTATTGTTATATGCTTGATTACGATCTGGCTGGAAAATTATTTAGGAAATCAGATTCAACAATACACCATATCTGTTAGCTGATAGAGAAGTCTTTAACCTCTCAGCTGAGATTCTCTGAGACACAAGGATCAGATGCCAACACAAAGATGTCTCCTTTCCAGATCAAATTTTGGAAACCAATTGGCTCACAAGTAGAACTGTATGTAAATTAGAGAATCTCATGTGTAATCGAATTTTCTTGGGGTCTGACACAAGTGAATCTGACATGAGCTCTCTTTCTGCAGATGGATCCTACATTCTTGGTGCAGGAGCTATAATTCAGAGAGCATTATGTTCGTTGCCTCCACAATGTAAAAATGAAAGGTATAAGATACTCTGGTCAAGCTTGTGTAACGCTGCCCCAGGCAAATACAGTAAAGCAAAGTAAAGGTGAAAGAAACTTCACAGTGTAGAATATTCAGAAACACAAATTATTGATGCTCCCTTATTCATGTCATAGATGTAACCGAACCCAAATCATACGGAATTATTAGATTTTGTAAATTATACATTCAGTTGTACTTGACTGCTATTTCCTGTAGCAGTTGAGAAAGTTGTTGAGGCTTAGTGAGCATAGCCATGTGACCAGCTTCGTCAATAACCTTCACTTCATTAGGTTGGTAATTACTGATCATCCACTTCTGAATCTCCTCTGGAACCACATTGTCGCCTTGACAGACGATAAACACTTTTTTCCCAGATCCATACCTCTCCCCGGTCAGCAAATCTTCACCTTCCATTTCCTTGGGGTATAACCAGCTCGGTTTCACCAACGCCATGGCCAATTCTACGTCCTGCAATCATTTTACCAACAGTGATTGTGGAGTGAGCCCAAATCTTAGACAAAACACTTGTAATGATCTTTAACTCACAAATGACAAAACATATATTTTCTGGGTCAAACAAAAAACAATTCTTTTTGGTTGAAACCCCTTTAGCCTGAAATGGATGTGGTCCATGTGGATGTAAACTCACCTCTAACTGGCAATTACTATATGCCTTCTCCTTCAAGAAACTAGTACCAAACAAAACTGAACTTGGCGGCTGTTCTGGTCCTTGTTCGAATGTAAACTCACAATCCATGGCGAATCCTTCAGGTAGTCTCTTGAAATACTGTAGAAAAACGGAGAGTGACATGCGATTATAAGATAAGATACATTTCCCTGAATGGTCCCAATCCAAGATAAGAACTTTATATTATCTTATAAAACATTAATTAATTATTTAATACCAACAAAAAGAGCTTTATTCATATATTTAATAAATTATGGACCTCTTGAATGAGAACGGAGGGAGGAGACTGATGGTGAGGCATATAAGCAGAGAGGAATATTCCGACAGAGACTTTGGTCGGAAATCTTTCCATGGCTAGAGAAACTCCAATGCCACCATAGCTATGACCAACAAGAACCACCTTCTCTTCCTCGGAAACAGACTCCAAGAAACTCATCAAAGGCTCAAGATACTCTGAGACAGAACGAACCTCATCGAGCCGCCTCATGTCGATCCCGGATCCACCAAGTTCAATAGCTGTCACACGTTGACCATCGGCCTTGAGCTTTGCAGCTAGTTTGAACCAGCACCAAGCTCCATGACATGAGCCATGAACAAGCACAAAGTGGTGGAGTTGTTGTTTTGGTTGCATGTGTTGTGTTTGCATTTTGGTGTTTGACTATTAGTCATGTTATCTTTTTGTCTATTATATAGACAAACTGACAAAGCCATTTCCATCATCAGGGTAATACAGTAGTTTCACGGTTCTGGTCCATCGGTTTAATTTTTTTGGTTTACTTGTCAGTTTGTTTTTGGTTTGGACACGTGTTTAGTTGTTTATCATTTCACCTTTCAACTAGGCAATATCGTCTACGGCAGAAAACACTAAACCAATTTTAAATTGGCCGGTATCATTTCTTAAATAGTGCGTTACTTGAGGGATTTACGCAAAACCAAAAAAAAACAATCTCTTGGTCGGTTTACATTTATACACGTGGGAATCGAAAATGCAAGACTCATAAATTTCATGATAGATTTCGAAACTGGTCAACCATTTTCTTAAAATATACATTTCTCTTAAAATCTTGTCAGTGTCAGATCTGCTAATAATGTCACTACTAGGCCATTGCAACTTAATGAGAGTCAATTTTGGTTGTCTAAAGTTTAAACGATATAAGAAAAATAGTGAAAATTAGGTGAGAAATCCTGGAATTTTGTATTCTTTAGTTGCATTGTATTTGCATTTTTATCTTTGGTATTCTGTTTGAAAGATTGAATTTGTTTTTTTATTAAATAAAAGGGAAATCTTATATGAGATTTATTTTCTTTTATATTTCTTTGACAGTGTACTGTATGTAATAATGTATTCTTAAAACATACTTATCTGTATCTGAGTAATTCATAATAAGAAGGAAATCTTATACATGATTTGTTTTCTTTAACATTTCTTTTATACTGTATACAATGATGCATACTTAAAACATGCTTATGTGGATCTGAATATACATAAATTAGAAGGAAATTTTATACTGGATTTTCTTTAATATTTCTTTAACAGAGTATGTAATAATGTAATCTTAAAACATGCTTAGTACACTTGATCGGCTTTTGCCGACACCTTGTATATATTTGTAGTTTTTTCTGTTTTCGAGCTG
>OVAF01003650.1:0-11779 GCA_900406245.1 Odontarrhena argentea
AAACTCTGCATCCAACACCTTCTCCGGACATAATCTACCCCCATTTCTCCCTCCAGCCACCTTTTGTGCCCACGAGGGGACAGTATCCGGTGGATCCCCTGGAGGTTTCCCTTTCTCACCAGTGTCCATCATAACCGAATCATCCTCCGCAAGTCCCAAACTGCTCCCGTCACCATTTTCTCCCGTCACCGTCACCATCCCGTCTCTAATATGGGTATTATCGTCGGTTTAATTTGATGTCTAAATAAGAACATTATACTAAAATAAAAACTCTAGGTAAACAAATCATTTAGTCATTTTCTTAACAAAAGCACAGATATGAAAGAAAAGAATAGATTGGTACATGATGAAGTTATGGAAGCTTGGAATATAAATCCCTAACCTGATCAGACGTCCAAATAAAAGAATACTTATTACATTAAAAAGAACTGATTAGTCCTTATTTGCAAATCACAAAGGTAATAATACAAGATTGCAAAGGAATATATTCCAAACTGAGTCTTCAAACTTAGACAACTATGATATCTCTCTACATATGTATATATGTTGTCCTGTTTTTTTTGTTAATGTAACCAATCAAACGTTTAGAGTTTTGGTCATAAGAAAGATCAACAATGGAAGGGAAGATGAAGATAGGACCAGTAGGGAAGCATGATGCTAGGAGCACTACACTTGTAAATTGGGACGAAGGAAGTCACGATGGCATCGTCTCGCAGATATTTCTGTCTCATAATTCCAGTGGAATTTTGTCTATCCAATTCCAGTTCGTGATTGATGGAAAGCTCGTTTTGTCCAACCGTCATGGTCCCTCTTTGGGCAACATGTTTGATGTCGTAAGTCCGATTTTTAACTCCTCTTTTCAGCTTTCACTAGTTTTTACTAATAACTAAAACGCTAAAACAATAGTTTAAAGTGTATTTTTGATCTTTACCTTATCATCAAGAGTTCATTTTTATCAAAATTGAAAAATTTATTTTCTTACAAAATTCATTGTGAAATATTTAATAGATACTAGTAAATAATTCGAGAAATATTTTTAAAAAACAAACATTACAATTGAATGTACAATTATTTTCAAAATTTTCCGGCTTTTTGTAAATTTAATTTATGGTGAATAAGATATATATTTATATACTTCTATATTTAAAGCTCTAAATCTTTTTATCTTTTGAACATATCAAATTTCTTTCGCATTGGATTCAAATTCTGAATATAGTATAGATCATCTTTAGAATTTTGAATCAATAAACATAGTTTAAAATTTATGAGAATATTAAACCATTAAACATTGTGATTTGGACTCAGCAGATAGAGTTAAACTATCCACATGAGTACATAACTGGAATAAGCGGAGAGTTTTACAAGTATGAAGCTAGCAACCCTCACATCAGGTCACTCACGTTCAATACCAACACTACAGTGTATGGTCCTTTTGGCACCTCCGGTTCAAGCTACGATAAATTTGCCTTTAGACTTGGGAAATCTCCTCAGTTGGGGGGTTTCCATGGGACTTACGATGCCTCGGGACTACAGTATATCGGTGTTTATCTACGGCCTAAAACAGTTCAACCCCAAATCGATAGGAACCATGCTGAGGAATTAGAGTCGAAAATTGTTTTAGGGTGAAAGCATATGTATACTTAATATTCTACTGCGGACCATATAATACATGCTTACGTAAATATCCAAATGCTTCTATGAATAAACTGATGTATAAAGGTTTATAGTATATGATAATGCTTCTAAGAATTAATGAATTGGCTTATATCTCTATCCAATTTAGATATCATCATAATGAACATAGTCAGTCATTGCAATACAATCTTGTTTTGTTGAATTGCCACATCATTAAATGCTATTAATTTTAAGTGATAAAGATAAAAGTAATCTTAAAACTTGCATAGAGAAGATGACATTTAAGATTGCACATTAACAAAGGAACGTCTCGGAAACGTTTGATTTGAATGGACCATTGCTATTCCTCTTTACCAATGGTCGGTCAAACTGCACTTAGCATCTTTAGCATCCTTAAATACAATGGTACTTCTCCTCATTTTCGACCATCTTAATAGATACGCAAAAGCAGGCGAGTTACAAAAAGAGATGACATCTGAAGCCAGGTGTTGTTCATTGTCTTCTTTCTATATAAGCCTCTTGATACTCTTATCTATTTCTGAACCAACAGGGTCGTTTTAATGAAACTGGTTGATCAAAGTTGGTCCAACACAAGTGCCAACATATTACATTTCTTCTCCTCAAATTTTTGATCTAAAAGGTCACAAGGAAATTTCCCAGATATTTCTTACAGCAGGGCAGAACGGGATAACGTCGATTCAGTTCCAATATGTAGAAAATGGCAAGTATGTTTTATCAGATCTATACGGTTCTTATCACAGTATCAACCAGTTCCGCACGGTAAGAGCGATGACATTATCTTGAAATGTTTTACATTTTCACTTGAGTTCTTGAAATTGATTACTTGCACTTTCCAGATCGAGTTGAACCATCCAGCTGAGTATATTACTGGATTCAAGGGTCTATATTCTCCCAGTCACTCTGAAAACATTCAAATGATCACTTTCACTACCAACATCCAAGAGTATGCTCCGTTGGGCTTAACCATTCCAAATCTTCAGAGCCAGTCCGTTAGCTCACGAAACTTTACCTACAAACTTGGAATGTCTGATCAGTTTGGTGGTTTTTATGGGACCTATAGACCCGCTGCTCTCGTATCCATAGGTTTCTATCTTAGTGTCAAAACAATGCCATCAAACTCTGGCTTGAAGATTCCAAAGAAAGTAGCTTAACATTGAGCAAGGAACAAAAAAAATTATCACTTTCTTAATCTTTGTTTGCTACATCAAATGGGGATTTACATGTAACTGTGAGGAACTTATCCTTCACGTTATTCAGATTGGTGTAATGATCTTTAGTTTTAATCTTTTCTTCAATTAAGCTTGCTGCAATGGAAAAGATTTACCTGCAACGAACCAATACATTTCAGCCATGGGAGAATAAACTCGACAGAAACTTCAAAAATACAGAGACATGCAGATTCAAGTCACCATTTCAGCATGTGGAGATGGCCACTGAGGGTAGAGAGCAAAAATTCTAAGTTTCTCAAAGCACCGGACTACCAAGTCACTGTGGCCTCTGTTCACCAGATTTAGGTATAGAGAGATTACTCCCGAATCCGGATCTTTACCCACTTTGATTATCAGCGAGGCTTCGACAACAAAGTTGGTGCTCTTAGTTGGGTCTATACTAGAATTTAGCATCTCCAAAACCACAAAAGCTTCCTTTGTAACCAACCCTTTTTTGAGCTAACGGATACATTGTCACTTACCTATAATCAATGTCACCTGGATTTCAATCATTGAGGAGATCGCCATCAAGGATTTTAACCACAGATCCCTGTACTGCCAAATCAGAAGATATAAGCTCGAGGACCTCATGGATATGAGCAGTTTTGACATGGGCATTTTCACCGGCCATGAACACATGCGTGTAATCATCAATCTCTATCGAACTAAACCCTGGCTGCTTCTTTAGACCAAGATTCTTCATCTTCCTTCTCATCTTACTTGCTCCTTCCCATTTTCCATCAGCCGCATACATATTCGAGAGAATCACATAATTCGAATGGCCTTTGACATTCAGGTCACTAAGATACTTCATCAGCCTCTCTGCTAAGATGGTATTGTTCCCGTGAGTCCTGCATGCAGCAAGCAAAGAGCCAATCACAACTTCATTTGGCTTCATTGGCATGCTCTGTACCACCTTCAAAGCATCTTCCAATCTCCCAGCCCGACTATACAAATCCACTAAGCATCCATAATGCTCTATTCGAGGAGAGATTCTGTAATCCCTTTTCATAGTTTGGAAATATCGAATACCTTCTTCAACTAAACCCACATGGTTACAAGCAGTTAACGCCCCAGTGAAAGTGACTGCATTAGGTTTAAACCCTTCTTCTTGCATTCTTCTGAAGTAGACCAAAGATTCATGAGCATGCCCGTTAGCAGCAAAACCAACAATAACTGAGTTCCATGAAACCACAGTACGTTCCTCCATTCTATTAAAAACTTGCAGAGCAAACTCCACACAACCGCATCGACAATACAAATCAATCAATGAATTACTCACCCTAACATTATTCCTAAAATCCTGACTCACAACATAACGATGTACCCACAACCCAAACGAGAGAGCACCGAGATTTGTACAAGCAGCAAGAACAGCAATTATAGCCACATAATCTGGTTGCACTCCAGAAATCTGCATCTCACGAAACCAAACCAAAGCTTCTTCATATAACCCTTTCTTAACAAAACCATTTATCATAGCTGTCCAAGAAATCAAACCACGTTTAGGCATTTCGTCGAACAACTTAACAGCATCATCAACCTCACCATTCCTCATGTACCCATCGATCATTGTATTCCAAGTCATCGAATTTCTATCTTTCATGCAATCAAAAACCAATCTAGCCTTCTTAAAACGACCTCTTTTGGAGTACATACCGAGAATTGCAGTACCAACCATAACATGAGTTCTATCAAAACCAAGTTTACAAACATACCCATGAAGCGAATCTCCTAAAGCTTCACTTCCGGAGTGAAACTCACCACAACCAGAGAGCAAAGCGATGAAAGTGATGTGATTAGGCTCGAATCCAGCGAGTCTCATATCGGAGAATTCCTTCGCTGCTTCAGATAATTTACCGTCACGTGAGAGAAGAGTGATGCGAGAAGTCCATGAAACTGTGGTTTCTACGGTAGACTGACCAAAATTGGCTTGACTTTTCCGGGAGATAAAGGGTATCTGTTGCGGGAACGCCGGCGAAGGAATCCCGACGACGGGAAGGAGACCCATTTGATAGAGAGGAGGATGATTCCGGTTTGGTTCGGGTCAAGGTAAATTCACTCACGCTCGTTTATTAAGATGAATTCAAATGGTTAAATTTCTAATACCGGACTTTAGAATCAAATCAATATAAACCGGAGATGATGTCACGAATTGCATTTTTGGTTATTCAAAACCGGAATCGACCGGATCGGATTTAATCAGCAACATTTCTCGATCTGATTAGAGAAAGAGAGAAAGATGGCTCGAGCGTGGTCGATGATGGTGATGATGATTTTGACGTTGACGACGACGAAGATCTCAGCTAAAGAGCAGCTAAGCACTAAAGAGTGTGAAGATCTAGGGTTTACTGGTCTCGCTCTCTGCTCCGATTGTCATTCACTTTCCGAATACGTTAAAGACCAAGGTTCGTTCGCTCATAGGAATCTTTCTGCTTCATTGATTTGAGTAGAGACTTGATCTGGATCGAGATTATCGCAGTTTCAGGATGTACGGTATAGATATGTCAACTGTAGACCGATGTGTACTTGACTTTTGTGTAAGTAATTGAACAAATTGATTGTAAGTGTATATTATCTGGAAGAAGTAAGAACGAATGTCTTTAGGTTTGTGTATTGGTCAGCTAGATCATATTGTATACACCAATGTTGCCATAGATTGTTTGCAAAATTTGGTTTCTTATATTAGTATTTGTATTTTGCAGAGTTGGTATCTGATTGCTTGAAATGCTGTGCTGATGATTCTGAGGATTCTATGAGTAAGGTAATAATGATTAGGTTTGGATTAAGTGAGACAGAAACATCTTTTGGAACGTTTATTAAATGAAGAGAAGGAGAGTGATATGATGCATTTATGTTTTGTTTTACGGACGCAGGTTACTTATTCGGGAGCTATATTAGAGGTGTGTATGAGGAAGTTGGTTTTCTATCCTGAAATTGTTGGTTTTATTGAAGAAGAGAAAGAGAAGTTCCCTAGCGTAAAAGTTCAGTACATTTTCAACTCGCCACCTAAGTTGATCATGCTTGACGAAGCTGGTGAACAGAAGGAAAGTATAAGGTAATTTACTTTACCCCTCTTTGCCCCCCTGATTTATGACTTTGAAAGTGTCGTGATATATTATTGTTAGCATGGTAGATAAATGCGTAATCATAACTGTCCATGGATCTCTAGCAATGTTTAGTTTCACTCTCTGGGTGCTCTGGTTGATTCTGCTGTATGATTACTGAAACTCCTAGAGGATAGCACTATCATTTTCAAAGAGCAGGAAAAAAAAAAAAATTAGTTATTTGTTAAACACCTCAGTTTCTTTTTGTATTAATTCCTACAAAAGTTAAATTGCCCTCTTTTTTTCTTGATTTGCTTGATTTGCAGAATCGACAACTGGAAACGCGAACATCTGCTGCAGTATATGCGAGAGAAGGTCAAGCCTACTTCAGCAAGTTAGTATAATCACGGTGATCCCTATCTAGGGCTGAATACCTATGCCAAACCAGTATGATCAGTGTGATTGACTTATCTTTACTTTCGCCCAGCTATTTGGTCCCTCTGGCATTAGTCTGTATTTTTTATCTGAACCTCTGCTGTCTCAGTAGTAAGGTCTTCTATATAACATTCTAATGAAAGGGTATGTGAATTTTGTGCTTAGTTACTTGGTATAATTAACAAGCAAAATCCTAGCCTTTCTTGTCTAATGGTTTTCTAAGTGGGTGTGTATTATAGGGAGATCACGCTCTATCCTCCAACACTGAATAATTGAAGCTTTGCCTTGGATCTTTAGATCTAGAAAGATGTATAAGATAGATTTGTAAGAAACTTAGATACTTGACAACTTTGTTAGCTTAAGGATTACTTTGCATTAGAATCATTTGGTTTATATGTGAGCATATTACATAAGTCCAGTCAAATAATAATAGCCATTGCCAACACAGGAAGCTGTTGTTGTAAAGCAGACCTTCATTAGAATAATAACAGTTGGTTATCTTCCTTAGGCTTGTAACAAAGATCTTAGTAGATGAAGAGTCGAATCAGTCATCTAAAGGGTGACTGGGATTTGACGTTGAAAGCTGGAGATGGAGGAGTCTTCACGGGCGCCCAGATATCAGCCCCGTTGCTTTGAGTAACTGCGATTGTAGACTCCATTGGGACAAGACATAGTCCTCTGTTTCTCAGGCTGTACTGCCCTAGCTCCTCCTGGTTATCAAAGACAGCAAAATCAGTACGTGCAAGGGATGAAGTTTAAAGCCGGGAGGGAACTATTACTTCTACTATGATGAGTTCCTCACCTGCATATCAGCAGGTATTGCTTGCAGATACGGAGCGCTTAGCACCTGTACAAATGAACATGAAAACTCAGATGTCTATTCCGTAAAGATGAAGGAACCATGCTTGGTATTGAACCTATGAAGAGAAACTCGCAGACCTTCACTTGTTCGTGAAGAAATTCTATGTAGTGCGTTGCATCTTGAAGAACTGATGCAGTGTCAGTCTGTGGCATAGACTCAAAAGACATTAGAAAAAGTATGCGGTGAGAGATGAAACTTCCTGAATTGATAGATAAAAGTTAACCTTTCCATAAGGTGAAACTATCTGTTGAAGAGCTGAAATACGTTCTCCGACCTTGTCCTTCCTCTCCTGTGTTAACCATAAGAGAACAAAGATGGCAGGATCATTATCATGCCGGTTAGCTAACACTACGCTCTTTGGTTTTAGTGAAAACAGGATCAAAGCCTATTTGGACCGAGAAATTTATGAAAGCTAGGTGAAGTAAGACCTTGGAATTGAAAGAGAGACCAGACTTGTGGCGTTTGATGTTGTTTTCTTCGAGAGAGTAGACATTCCGCTTATTCTCCATCATCATTCCGGCGACTCCAGAGAATTCCATTTCTAGTCAATGAAAAAAAAAAACAGAGGGAAAACATCAACCCAACATGACCAAGATTACACACTACAAGACATCCCACATTAGGTACGAGGTTAACATCCTAATTATGCAAATTACAGACAAAACAGTTTTACAAGATCTACGAAAGAGGATTTTGTAGTGGACCAACCAATGCGTTAGGAGACATGATTTCGATTGTTTAATAAAAGCCAAGACAAAGGTATGGTCAACGAAGTAGTTCACATCAGCCCAAACATTACTTGTAGGCATAATTATAAGCTCAAACAAAATATAAAATATGTAATCGTAGCTTGCTTAAATTACTTTCATATACACATAAACTGACAATAACATCATATATGCATGAATCACATATGTCCCTTAAATTAGGAGAAAACTCCAAAAAAGAAAATACACAGAATCCTCCACGGATCAGAGTACAACCAAGGAGTCCTCTCTGAGATGATTAGTGAGTTAACTTAAGCAAGAATTCAGCATAATGCATTACATAGCAAATCTGTGACTAGAAACTAGTAACATTCTTTATCACCCAAAAAAAAAAAAAACTCGTAATTAGCAAGAAGGAAGAGAAGCAAATATGGTAGAATTTAGCCTTGAAATAATTATAATTAAGGCAAGAACTAATAAAGAGACAGAGCAAATGAAAAAGAAAGAGATAAAAGATTTACAAATTTTGCAGAGAATTTTTTTTTAAAAAAAGGTTTGTTTCTTCAAGAACTAATCAACCACAACTTGTTAAAGTTCCAAAACCTAAAAAATAAAAGCCTTCTGTCCTTGAGCTTCTGACAACACAAAACCCAATAAGACCCAGAAATCTTTCTCTCCCTCTTGTGAGTTTTCACTCTTCTTTTCTGTCTTAAGCTCCAACTCCAAGAAGAGCTGAGGATGAGTGAAAATGGATTTGTTTCTTAAAAAGGGTCGTGGAGACTAGAGGCAGTAGCAGAAATCTCGGCGTGAGACAAGGAGAGGGAGAGAGAGAGAAGAAAAAAGAAGTCGTTGTGTAAGCTATGAACCAAACACAAGCAAGTTGAACGGAGCTTGCTTTTTATATGCATGTCTTTTTCTTCTCAGACTTTTTGGGGTGAACTTATCTCCTTTATTTCTCCATTAAATTTATAATTTTTCTTGTGAATAACCAAATCAAAAATATTTGGAACTATCAATATTTTATTTTTATTTTATTATAACCTAATAAACGACTATTAACTTGTAACGTATACAGTATATATAGTCCCAATCCGAGCTAAGCCTCGTTGATTTTTTTTTGTCTTTTGCAACACAAATTCTTACCCTCACATTTATGCTCAGAAAAAAAATCTCTAGATTCTACTGAGACCATATGGTCCTGCAGGGACATCTAGCTTTTTCTTTCTCAATAAGTATTTTCATTTTATAAATCAGCATTGTTATATCATATTGAGAACATACATTAAAACACAAATCGAGCTAGACTGTTTTATTTTCAAAGTTTGCTTGTTTGGAACATTTAGAGTTAATTGGATTTTAAAGGAAGCCACAAGTAAATTGGAGAACTATTTGACTTATTAGCTACGAAATTTTGGAAGCATGCATGAGTGATGAGTGCATGACCCACACCATCTACTACTGTAACACAACTCTGCAAACTTTTTTTTTTTTTAAGTCATAGATGACTAAAAGGGTGAAGACTAGTTCCTAAATATGTAGAGTCTCTAGTGTCCAGACTTCAGAGTTCAGACTAAGTATGTCATTATAACATACTTAAAAATAGAAACAACAATAAATTTAACTTATGATACTGCTCGTGTCAACTACAATTTGATATTGGTTTATAATATGACAGCTAATATGCAACCCATTCATAGATAGAGAGAGGAGGTCCTCCAAGTTAAACTTGTCTCAGGTAGAATTCGCATTTGTTATAATTATATTCAACATTACTCGTTATTATTATAAGTTTTGAACTATTTTCTTTGTTTTGGATAGTGACATTTTGAAAGGTGATTTTACTTTGTCAAAATATTTGACCAACTCTATGCACCATCAATCTTTTCTTTTTCTACTTTCCACTTTTTGCTTTTTCTTTGACAATTTTGTTTTGTTCTCTTCTCTTTAAAATTTACCCAAATTTCAACGAGAGAAGTTAACACATCATACTCTACTCACTGCTAGTACACAATTCTCTGAATCGTTGAAATTTTCAACAATTAATAGACTATTGTCTAACTCTTACCACTATATTTTCATTAAATAAATATAGTGCATTAAAATTAATATTCCCGTTTATTAATAATGTCTTTAATTACAAAGAGAAATTTAATTAACCAATAGATGATGAATTGATGGTAGATTAACTGAAAGACAAGTAAGAGAGGCAGCAGACGCGCGCGTCGCGTTATGATGGAGCGGTTAGAAGAAGTGCGTTTCGAAAGTTGAAACGCAGACGCAAAAGTCCGAAAGGAAAGAAGGAATCAGCGTTTTGTAGAAAAGCAGAAAGTGGAACCCACGCGGTTTTGGTCGTTACGTTCTCCTCTCGTAATCTAGTGTCGTCTTGTGGCGACCAGATAAGGTTACTAGTTACTACTACTTGTATTATTTTTGTCTTATGCTTTTAGAGTTTCACACCAAAATCCTCAAATAAAGATATCCAAATTGCTTAAACTTAAACTGAAGTTATAACTAGTGTACACTGCATCACAGGAAAAAAAGAAAAAAAAAAATTAGATATGACAAGTATTGGGCCACATTGGGCCTCGTAGTGTTAACTTATTCACCAAGTACTTGTATAGACCTAGGACGTGTTAATCAACTTCTTGTATAAATAGTTTGTACCTAGGGTTTGTATCAATAGACAGAACATATTCACAAAACCTACATGGTATCAGAGCTAAGATCCAATTTAAAGTTTGTCTAAAATCGTAGTTGTGTTCGTGATCAATGGCTGGACATGATTCAGTTGTTGGTGGTCAAGATGGTGGTGGAAAAACCAAGTCGGTTTCACCATATACTCTGTACTCCTCGGATAATCCGGGATCGTCTATTATCTCTATTCAACTTAATGGAGATAACTATAACGAGTGGGCTGGAGACATGTATAATGCTCTTCAGGCAAAGCGCAAGCTTGGTTTCATCAATGGTACGTTGAAGAAACCTGAAAGTGACAAACCTGATCATGAGGATTGGGTCACGGTGAATTCTATGATCATCGGGTGGCTCCGCGCGTCTATTGAACCTAAAGTAAAATCAACGGTGGCGTACATCACAGATTCTCACACTCTTTGGACAGAGCTCAAAAAGCGTTATTCCGTAGGAAATACAGTGCGGATTCATCATGTTAAAGCTCAACTTGCAGCGTGTAGGCAAGGTGGACAGACTGTGTCAGAGTATTTTGGCAAGCTTTCTAACCTGTGGGAGGAGTTGCTTGCTTACCAGCCGATTCATCCTTGCTCGTGTGGTTCTGCGGAAGCTATTGCTAAGGAGAAAGAGCAAGAGAAGATTCATCAGTTTGTAATGGGACTTGATGAAGTGAGGTTTGGAAGTCTGTGCACACAGATAATCGGCACAGATCCACTTCCAGATTTGGGAGAGATTTACTCAAAGATGATTAGAGAGGAACAACGGATTACTTCTTCTCGGAGTCGCGAACAACACCATGAAGCTGTTGGGTTTTCTGTTCGTCGTGAAGACTTGGATTCAGTTCGTCGTGATTTTTCAGCCCCTGTTTCGGGAAAAACAGAGTCTTCCATGAAACCGGAGAACTCTATCCTTCGTTCTCGTGCTCTGTGCTCACATTGTGGACGTACGGGTCATGAGAAACGTGAGTGCTGGCAATTAGTGGGCTTTCCCGAATGGTACTATGAAAGGAATGGTAACGCAGGCCGTGGCAGTGGTGGTGCGTCACGGGGCAGAGGAGGAAGAAACTCGGGAGGCAGAGGTGGTCGAGGTGCAGCGAACGTAGCTCATGCTACGAGCTCTAATTCCTCATCATTTCCAGAATTCTCTCCCGAACAATGGCGTGTTCTCTCTCAGATG
>OVAF01003651.1:0-11779 GCA_900406245.1 Odontarrhena argentea
CTTTTATTTATGAAATTGATGTTAGATTCATAAAGAGGTCAATTGGTTAAACATAAAGCTGAGACATTTAGGAAGAGACAGATTTATAATTTGATTTCTATTCTTGTGCAAACTTATGGATTTCTTCTGTACTCTTCAGTACTGATGGCACCCGTGATGATAGATGATGATATCCTCGATTGCCCTATTTGCGCAGAGCGCCTCACCATTCCTATCTCTCAGGTAACATTTGGAAAACATTTGTTTGCCTGAATCGCTGTAGTGTTTTGACTGTCTTGGCTTTGCATTTTCAGTGTATGAATGGGCATTACGTTTGCTCTCGTTGCCTTCACAAACTAGGAGGAACATGTCCTTTTTGTCGTTCTCCTTTTAGGGAAATTCGTTGCTTAGCAATGGAGAAAAATTCTTGAGTTAACAAAAATAGCAACTCAACCTTTGTCGCCTTGGTGTGATAGATCCGACCGGCGTTGAGCAGCTCCCATAATGCGGATGCTGGTCCTCGTCCCTTTAATTTATGCATTTTTTTCTTCTGGGTTTCTTATGGCTTGGTGTAGGCATAGTTGCTAGGAGCTGTTTGGTTGATTATGCTAGGTTCTAGTGTAGGAAGCTCGTCGAGTCTGTGGGCTCTCAAGAGTTGTTTTTGCTTAGTTTGCTAGCCCCCCTGTTTGCGTCATCTTTCTTTCCCTCTTGTTTCGCTAGATCCAGTTTCAGGTATCGGAGGTTTGTTGGTGGTCCATCAATATCTTGGTGGTTAGGTTTCTAGGCTCGCTTTGGTGAGTCATCCTCCCCTTCTCTATCCTAATCTCTAGCAGTTTCTTCGATCGTTTGACCTTGTTGTAACTCTCGAATAGGAAGATGCGTCTCTGTTTGGTTTTTATTATTCCTCTGGTCCTACTACTTTGCTTGATTTTCTAGTGGAAGTGTTGTTTTGAGTTAGTCCTTGTCTTGAAGAGGGTTCATTTCTGTGATGGTAAGTGTCATCTCATTTTTTCCTTCTTACTTCTCCATTGATCAAAAAAAATATAGTCAAGTGAGACCAAAATATATATATATATATATATATATATATATATATAATATATATAAAAAAAATTGTAAATATCCTAGGCTAGAGATAATCTTATAAAAATTATAAATATGTTGAATACTTATCTAAACATAATGGATATAATCCATTTTTAACAACATATACTTATAAAAAGGAAAATATACAAGAATTATAATGTAACGAAACTCAAGTCTTTTTTTTTTTTTTTTTTTGTCGTCCAAAAGATTCATTAATTTAAGAAGTTACAGAGTTCCATTTTACAACATAAGGTTGGAGATTTATGCGAGCAATTCTGGCTAAAAGATCAGCCTCATAGTTCCTCCCTCTAGGAATTTTGATAAACTTGTAATCACGCGAACTATCTATCATATGCATGATATCATTGACATAAGTGGAGATAGTAGGATGATTACTCTTCTGTCCAGTGTAGGAGTTTTGAGCAGAGTGCACTTCTTTGATTAGAATCATTGAGTCGCTCAGGAAATTAACCCCTTGGAGATTCATTCTTCTAGCTTGAGAAACCGCCAATCGCAAAGCTTCCGCTTCAACTTCCAAAGGAGACATAATAGGATCAATAGCTGCAGAGCCTTGAATCTCTACTTCTCCATTTGGACTTAGAATGATCCAAGCAATGCCAGCTTTTTCCGATGGCGAGGTCCATGATCCATCTACAAAACAGCAATGAGTGTTGGGATTAGGCTCTATGCTGGTGGCTTGAAAAGATAGTTGAGCGCCTGGAATATTTGGACTGGTTTCTAAGGCAGTTTGATGAGAATGAGCTTCATTCCAGAGCTTAAAATCTAATAAAGTTTTATGGAGAACATCTGGAATACTCCATTTCTTGTTCTGAAATATCAAATCATTCATATTCTTCCATATTCTCCACCCTAACATCATTGCTATTGTAAAATGTTGCTCATGAGTGCCATTCAAAGCAATGATTGATTTTAAGTTTTCTTCAAAAGTATTTGTTTGAAGTTGAGAACCTGGTGGGTGGGTGACAGGGGATAGCTCCCAGATTTCTTTACTAACTGGACATTGGAAGATTAGATGATTTTCAGTTTCAGAACCATCTCCGCATAGCTGGCAAGTAATATCTACGTGAAGCTTGCGTTTCTTCAGATTTTCTGCCACAGGAAGAGCACTGTTCATACATCTCCACCAGAATATTTTGATTTTTGGTGGAAGCGAGTGCTGCCAAACTTTTTTATAAATAGCAGACTGAGAAGGTGTAAGAGTGTCCTGGGTGTTGTGAAGAAGGTTATAACCAGATTTGACCGAGTAGATACCTGATTTTGTATGAATCCATGAAGGGATATCTGGTCTGCTCAGTATAGAGGGCCAGATTGCTGTGATCAAAGGGATATCTTCTGGGTAAATGAGATGTTCCAGTTGTTCCATATTCCAGTTAGAAGTACCTGGATAGAACAAATCTCTGACCATTAGTTTAGGATCAGGATTAGGATGGAGACTTCTTGGAGGTCTAGGTGGCTGAGTTGGAAGCCAGTTATCTTGCCAGACTCTAGTATTTTCTCCATTACCAATATTCCATTTAAGCCCTTGACTAAGTAGAGAGTTACCTTTTAAAATACCCTTCCAGGCTTGGCTTGAGGACCACTTTAAACCTGCTTCTAGTAATCCTGTTTTTGGGTAGTACTTTGCTTTGTAAAGTTGAGCCAGCATAGATTGTGGTTGGTGTAGCAGCTTCCAGCTCTGTTTGGCAAGCATAGCAATGTTGAAGTCCTTCATGTCCCGGATACCAATTCCTCCTTGTGATTTAGATTTACTGATTTTCTTCCAGGATACCCAAGGAATCTTGTATTTGTCTTTGTTTGAAGACCACCAAAACCGTCTCATTTCCTTAGTAATTTGGCTCAGAAGCTTGTTGGGAAGCAGGAAGCAAGACATGCTATAGGTTGGGAGCGCTGTAATGACTGATTTGAGAAGAACTTCTTTTCCTGCAGGAGAAAGAAAAACTCAAGTCTTTAAAAAAAGCTAAAAAGAAAAGTTGTTGAGCAAAATAAAAAGGAAAAGTTTATATTCGTAAATCTTGTAAAAAGAAGAATCGAGTATTTTGCAAAATTTACATATACTTGAGTAAGCTATATAGATCTGGTGAGATATACATAAATCAGAATCCACGTGGCACGTGTTTATCCGGAGCAATATTTATATGAATAATAAGTATTTAATTATTCTCTTCTCTTTCATCTTTGCCTCAACTCTCCCTCTCCTCCCTTGCCCGATTCATCGGTTCAAAATCTTTCAACCCTAAAACCCTCCGATTCTTTGATCGGATCCGGAATTGATTATGAGGAAGCGTGAGAGAGAGAACCCATGTTCCGTTTGTGGCCACTACCACAAGTACGAGGAAGGTGAAGTCTGTGGAATCTGTGGCCATCGTATGCCCGACACGCCGGCTCCGCAAGTCCACGTCAGCGCTTTCCCCTCTGAGATCTTGCCTGAGTTTCTCTATCTCGGTAGCTACGACAACGCCTCTCGCTCTGAGCTTCTCAAGACTCTTGGAATCTCTTGTATTCTTAATGTGAGTTTTTTGCTAAAATTCTAAATCTTGAAATCGCCTTAGTTGAATAGAGGAGGTTAGGATTTGGTTTTGGTAGTAATCTGTATTGACTCTGTTTTTTGCTCTCTGTTCAGACGGTTCCTTCGTGTCAGAATCTATACAGGAACTCTTTCAATTATCATGGCCTTACTGATGATAAAGTCTTGGACTTTGATAATGCTATCCAGTTTCTAGGTTTGCTTCTTTCTTCAAATCATCTCTCTTTCTTGTTTCACTAACATACCAGTTAATCCGTCCTCATGCTCTTTACTGTTTAGACCAATGTGAGAAGGACAAGGCACGTGTTCTTGTGCACTGCATGTCGGGGAAAAGCAGGTCACTAGCATCATTTATATTATTCTCATACTTTCTTTCCAAAGTTCATTTATGTAACTGATGTCTATTTCTATAACAGATCACCGGCGATTGTTATAGCGTATTTGATGAAACGTAAAGGTTGGAGACTCGCTGAGAGTCATCAGTGGGTGAAACAACGGAGACCCACAACTGATATTAGTCCAGGCAAGTACTTCGCACTTAGGATTATGCCTGTGAGAGATATGGTTCTTGAATGTTTGTGCTTATTGCTTGTTGTATTGTTACAGAGTTCTACCAACAGCTAGAGGAGTTTGAGCGGACGATATTCGGATCAAGAGATGGGATGATGTCAGCAATGAGCATAAATGATGCCCCAACATTTGGGTTTGGGTTACCTAACGTTAATAATAACCAAGTGCAGGCTGCTCCTGTGTTCAACACTGCTCCTAATGGTTCTATATTTTCATCTCCTGCTTCAAGTATCCCTCCTCAAGAGTTCACTTTTGGAGCTGCTCCATCCAGGCCAACAACAGGCGGTGATACTACCATGGATGGCTCTTGAAAACCAAAACACCATACTCTCTGCTGAGAATGTTTCTTTTTATTTCCTTTTTTTTCTTATTTTGTAAATGGAGATTGGTGCATGCTTGAGAGAGTTTGGATTTCAAGAGATGAATCTTTGTTATTTGATGTTTTGCATCTTATTTCTCCTTTTTTCGAGGAACCATTTTTGTCTGGTTTAATCCTCATTCTACCAAAAATAGATCTGACATCGGAATACAATTACATTTACACTGATAATGGCAAGCACCAAGTCTTAAAGGTCATTGGGGGTAGACTTAGCAAAATCTCTCCTCAGGCCTCGACATGAACCAGTTCTTTTTGGCTTGATATGTCAGTGAAAGAAGTTATGAATCCGTGCAAAAGCGAAAGCATCAACCCTACCATGACCCTGTCACTTTTGGTCTTAATCATGACCTTTTAAATCACAACTGGGATTTTTTAGACTACTTAGCTAACGGGCTGAAATTACACCCATGACTACCTCTCACACTACCATAGTACCATATGTAGAGATTACTTCCGTTTTTGATAAAAATGCACCGTTGAGTCTTATTATCACTCTTTCAAGTATCTTGCTATCACTTTGGACTTTTTGTTGAGTTTTGTGAGCAATCAAGGGTGAATTCTTCTTAGCATTAGTTAGTCCAACTCCTGCATTAACTCGGTCTAAAAGTTATCTCATTACAATTTCCATAACATTCATCCCATCAACCTTTCAACCATACGAATCAAAGTGGTGGGAAAGAGAAGCTGCAGTGTTAGAGCAAAGGTTTATAGTTTCCATAACATATCATAAATCTTCTGATTTACAGTTTCTATAACGGATTTTTCTAGAAATTATTGTTCTGGACAGATAGCAGAAATAAGTTTTTTGAATGGAACACATTTAGACCTTCAAGATGGCATTAACAGGCAAAATTTGCTGAGAAGATGCATAAGAAGGGGAGACATATTCTTCTCAGAGGAGGTATGAGTTATTACCATGGGGTGGATTATAGTCATCCAATCAGATATTGATTTTATAAATAAGAAAAACTTTCTTCAGTGGTTTAAGATCTATTGAGAAAGCATTGTGTAGCATTAAGATCTATGTATAGACCCACAAACTCCCTGCAGAGGTCTTTTGGCTCATATTGACATACCTATTAACAACAAATGATTTCAAAATATAAAAGGGAATACAAAAATCTACACAGCACGTTTACTCATCTCGTTTTTAAGATGCCTTTGAAACTGTTGAAAGTATGTGAACTACAACACAGGAGCTCCTTTAATCAGAAGTTTACCAGCGATGACCGAAAATGTTAGTGTTGCAAGCAATGGATGTTCTTCGAGATAGGCCTTAATGCTTGGCATAACTAAGAAGAGTCGAAGCTGCTAAGATGCTTGGTGTATATGGCTGATAATCCAACCCACTGCAACGAATCGAGTTACTCATTCTAATTTCTGATGGATGCAAGAGCTGAATCAACTTTTCAGCAGCAACAACTTGTTTGTCTCTCATGTTTTCATCCAAGAGCAGTGTCCTACAATTTCACACAACATCTCAAATCATCATCATGCCCATTTGCGATAGCCAGATGATAGGCAAAAGAAATTAAATACTCTAGTATCGAGGCGAGATTTGAAGGGTTGCAGGCTTGAAACAATGCTTCAGGAATGACTGGGGAGTCTAAGAGAATGTTTGGGAGAGAAATATAAGGTATCTTGGCTTTGAGACGGATGAATAATTCTGTTAGAAGATGTGCTCGGTAAGCAACAAGGGAAGGTAGACGAGCAAGCTGCAACTCAACAGCAACTGTTCCTGAAGTGCATAACGCAGCCTGACTCACCTGTTTTTATGGAAAACCAAACAATAAGGGAGGCAAGACAGAAGCGACAATGAGAGAGAAAGAGGGTTTCTACTTACGCCAAAGGCATCATATTTACGCTGAGTGGATCCACTAGGGACTAGGATTGCTGGAACTGGCCACTCACCAAGGGATTCTTGAATGTAATGATCCACCTGACTATTGGAAGCGACGTGGATGAGCGTTGCTAGTTTTGGAAATGGGCCTTTGAGCAGCTTCATTGCTTTAGCATATATAGGTAGCATTCTTTCAACTTCCTGTAATCTGCTCCCAGGTAGCACCGAAATGACTGTGGAGTCTTCTTCCATGAAAAGTTCTGCGAATGCACCCATGACAACCTTCAGAAATCAACAAAAGTAGATTTCCAATCTGAAACAAATGTACATCATTTAGAATAAACCTCAACATTACCAGAAGATAGTGAGTATTTGCTAGAACTCAAGATTTCAAGCTTCAATTCTTGAGGCTTGCACGCCCTCACCTAGAGAAGTAAAGAGAGGAATCTAAGATAGTGAAGTAATTAAAGAAGAACAAGAAGAAGAAGAAAATGCATACAAGGTTGAACTCAGAAGCATCCTCAAGAACGGGATGTCCAACAAAGGTTGCCTCCACCCCATGTTCCCTACAAACCCTTTCCTCATTCGGAAGTATGCAGAAAAGATGATCAACAAACTGAGAGAGACCGCCAAGTCTTGACTCTCCTCCTCTCCAGGCCCAAAAAGACGGTGCCACATAATGAAAATGCACAGGTGAATTCTCCAAGAGCTGGTGAGTGTATCTAGCTGCAAAGCCAAAAAAGCATTCCTCCATTGTCCTACATGATATATAATATATGAATGCATTCAGGAACTCTTGGCTCTGAAAAGCTGAACATGTTCCCTAAGCTATCATACCTCGCAGCTGTTTAAGTAGACGGAAAGAGAAGCCCTTGGAATCAATGGTGACAACAACATGTGGCCTGAAGCTAACAGCAGCATCAATGGTCTCTTTCAATTTCAACTGGAATTTAGAAAGATGCGGTAAGAGCTCCCACAAACCCATAACCGCCAAATCCTCCATGGGGAACAAGGAAGTCAACCCTTGGTTACACATCAAGGATCTTCAACATGAAGATTCGTTATTTATTAAGATAGTGCCATTTGAGAGAATGAGAACAGAGCAAGTGGCTTACCCTCCAACCCCATGGAAACGGAGGGGAAAAGGTGAGAGCTTTCTAAGCGAAGTCATAAGACGAGAGCCAATTTTATCACCGGAGACTTCGCCGGAGACGATGAAAACCCTCAGCTCCCCATCGGACGCTGCTTTGTCGATCACTGATGAACGAGACAAATGTCTCCGGGTGAAGAAGGGGAGAGAGGAACGGTGACTCTTTAAAACCCCTAACATATTCCGGCGACCAGATATTAATTTATTTGGACAGTGATAGAGTAGTCACTAGAGTTTTGCTTTACTACACACAGTGACGGGACGGTGATTTAGGGTCGGGTACTCTATCGGATCTCGGGTTGGGATAGTTCAGTATGAAGTTTTTGGGTTTATGAATGTATTTTACTATTTTCCATTTGGGGTTTTCGAAAAATTCCGATTGGGTTTGGATCGGATTCAAAATTTATACTTGAAAATAAGAACTACCCGAATTCTTTTCAGGATAGGTGTTATCCGAAACAAAACCCCAAAAGAATTCCAAAAAAACATTAAAAAACCAAAAAACCAAACAAAAAATATCAAAGAAAACCGGAAAATTTTCATGAAAAAATCCTAAATTCTTTTAGATTAGTTTATATTTCGAATGCTTTGGGTATTCATTCGGTATTCTGTTCGGTGCAGATATTCGGAGTTAATTTTTCGGATTTAGAAATTTAGAACCATTCGAGTATTTTAAAAGATCGGATCGGTTCTGGTTCGGATAATTTCGGGTTGGGTTGGGTTGGGTGTTGGGTTTGAGTTTTTTTTTCTAGGATTAGTGATTACTGATTAGAGTATCTGACTTTCTTGAGATTATATTTGGCCCACTTTTGGTGTCTTTAATTTGATCTCTTTTAATGCTCCCAAATTCAATCTCTTTTAATTTGTTGATAAACGTATATAACACTTCATCAGTAGTAGTTGAACTAACTTGATTCGATGGAATAACTTGATATGAGCACTTTACTAGAAATAGATATTATTCAGTGATGAACTAAAACCATACATCTAGAGAATAGAGAGAGACATAATCCTCCAACTGTAAAAGACTAGTATTAATGGAGCGGCAAACGACCAAACAACAAATCTGGGTGAAGATAATAATGTCTCTCTCTCTTTCCCACCAGAATTTCTCAGCATTTATTAAAAACACACAACAAACCCCATCTCCTTAATCAATGAAGCCAACATTTCAACACTTCTCTTTTTTGTTTTCTTATAAAGAGAGGATGGAATCACTTTGTCCCAATCAAAACCACACACCTTATGGGAAACCTCAAAACTTTCAGTGTCCTTTGCCTCTTCACACTTGTCTCTTTAATCACTCTGTCCCCGGACTTTACCTCTGCCTCTAAATTTCCGGCCATCATCGTGTTTGGTGACTCAACCGTTGATGCCGGTAACAACAATTTTATCCCAACGGTTGCGAGAAGCAACTTTGAGCCATATGGACGGGACTTTCTTGGTGGGAAGCCCACCGGGCGGTTTTCTAACGGAAAGATTGCCACTGATTATATGTCCGAAGCCATCGGCCTTAAACCGATAATTCCAGCTTATTTGGACCCTGCTTACAACATCTCAGATTTTGCAACTGGTGTCACCTTTGCTTCTGCTGCCACCGGCTATGACAACGCCACTTCTGATGTTTTGGTACGGTCTTTTCTCTATTTCCCTTTATGACATATACTATTTGGTACGTCACGTAAATGAACACGTCTTTACCCATATATTTATGATCATTCTTTTTCATCATATAAAATGTAAATATGATTGTTTTTTGTCATAATTATAAATAGTACATCATAATTGTTTTTTTCTTGTGAATCCAACAAATCTTTGTATGATCATTCCTGAGATGTCTTTGTTCTACTATATACTTCCGGTTTCACGCGTAATGTTACATGTTTGTTTTAATTTGTTTTGTATTTTTATCACTGGTGTTGATTGAAGTCCGTACTACCACTCTGGAAACAACTCCAGTACTACCAAGAATATCAAACAAAACTAAAAGCATACCAAGGAAAAGACCGGGCCACCGAGACCATAAACAACTCTCTCTACCTCATAAGCGTCGGGACCAACGATTTCCTTGAAAATTACTTTGCTTTTCCAGGCACCCGTTCTTCTCAGTACTCCGTAAGTCGTTACCAAGATTTCTTAGCTGGAATCGCTAAAGACTTTGTGAAGAAGCTATATGGACTTGGTGCTAGGAAGATCTCACTAGGTGGACTGCCTCCAATGGGATGCATGCCTTTGGAGAGAGCCACCAACATTGGCACGGGAGGCGAGTGCGTCGGGCAATATAACGACGTTGCGGTCCAGTTTAACGGCAAGCTTGAGAAGCTTGTTGGAACGCTGAGCAAAGAGCTTCCTGGTTCCAACATCGTTTTCTCAAATCCCTATGAACCATTTCTGCGAATCATCAAGAACCCTTCCTCTTTTGGGTTCGAGGTGGCGGCAGCAGCATGTTGTGCGACGGGGATGTTTGAGATGGGATATAGTTGCCAAAGGGATAACCCATTTACATGTACAAACGCTGACAAGTATGTGTTTTGGGACTCATTTCATCCAACACAGAAGACTCATCACATCATGGCCAATCTTCTGATGAACAGCACATTCTCTCAATTCCTCTAATAATCTTTATGTGTGTCGAGAATGGATGTTAGGGGGGTAATACTATTACTAGGGTGGTGTCTATAGGGCTTGCTTCCCATATTTTTGATCCAATAAACTATGCTTGTATGTATTACTTAGTTTTGTGTTAAGTAGCTTAATATGTTATTTCGATATATCATGGTGTGCCATTTTATATGTTCCTTTTTCAATATATGTATCTTGCCATTATAAAAGTATATTAGTTTTGAAAATTATCAAGCATTATATTGATTTCATGTACTATATAAATTTTGGTAGGTCGATGTAATTGTACGTACAAAGTTTTGGCAAGTAGAGATATGCTATTATAGGAATTAGAAATTGAATCCGTGCGAAAACTCATTTTGAACAACATACTTAAAAAATATATTTACAATTTTTACTATTTTTTTTTTTAATAATGAAATTAGATCCCTTGAACATTAAAAGAGAATTGATTTCACTTTAAAAAGGGGTGACATGTGAAACAAATGACATGAAAAGTATGATTTAGTCTAAACAAATATGACATAACCATTTAACTTAAATCTATTGGCAACTCATTAATTCCCCATTTTACCTACTAAGCATCCTCTAACGATAATATATTTTCAGATATAAACTAATTATCAATGGTTTAATTAAAAAATTTATCAATATAAAATGTGTTTTTTTCCAATCTCATAAAATATGTTTATAAACGTACGTTTGATATATTATCATAATAGAACATAGCTCCTACTCATTCACATGCTATTATAGGAATTAGGTCATCAACCCCTTCGAAAACTCATTTTGAATAATATACTTAACAAAATATATTAAATTTTGGAATGATGAAGCATTAAAAAAAATTGAAGTATATTAGATTTCAAAATTATCAAGCATTAAATTTCAAAATGATCAAACATTAAGATTCAATTATCCTTTGATAGGCTTAGTCGGCCTAGACTAGGGTAATTCATGTTAATATAAAAAACTTCTTACGCCTTGTCCGTCCCTCATCTTGTCATCAGATGCAAGAAATCAATTGTTCACATGAGCATGTTCATGAGGGCTTTTAAAATCATAGATCATGTTAACATACTCTAATGATTTCTTAGCCGCATTTAATCCTAGATTTAGATTAAGTTCTGATAAGAAAGTTAGAAATAACTAGTCATGCATAAATTCTAAATCTTATTTATAAAACCATGATTCCATGTACAATTCTCTATACCCTAACAAGTTAACTACTCAGACATCAATTTCATAGACATGAAAGAAATTTGAATTTAAATTATATATATCGAAAAGGGTTAAAAAAACTTTCACCAAAATGGGGATGAGATGTCTCCGTTACAATGATTACTTAGGATAAAAACTTCAAGAACAACGAGAACAAAGAAAATAAGAAAACTGGTGAGCTGATTCGCCTATAAGCTTTTGAGTATGCATAAGTGTGTAAGTGTGTTTTGAAGTCTGGCTCGTGACTCTGTTTATAAAGGGGAAGAAATTTAGCTAACTCCTTGGAAGATCTCATAATCTTTTTGGGAAAAGAATCAGAAATTTGACGTTATAAATATATATATATATATATATATATATATATATATATATATATATATATTTTTA
>OVAF01003652.1:0-11777 GCA_900406245.1 Odontarrhena argentea
GAATTAACTAACATTCCAAAAAAATATTAAGATATTCACTAATAATTAAACAAATTAGTAAATTGAAATAATTTCGTAACTTTTATCATAAATCTCGGATAAGTTTTTTGGAAATATAATTAAAAACTTTTCTTAAACATACTTGTTGAGATTGCAAAAAATCTTTGATTTAATTGATTTCGGAATTAAGGAATTCTCTTAACTAACTTTTCAAAAAAAAATTGTTGAGATTTTATCTAATATTCTACTGAATTAATTGAAACAAATCTAAAAGAAAATTTTAAGAATGATTAAAATTAAATGTATATCTGAATTAAATAAATAAATAAATAACTCAAAAATGAGAATTCCCCAGGTAAGCTCAAAAGTCTTCTCTTAATAATTTAGATCAAATGTCATTTGTACATTCGTTAATTGATGTCTACGTATATTACATAGATACATTTGAAACTTGTAGTATACATTTGAAACTTGTAGTATTTAATTAAGACTATATATTATATATATTCATCCATGCTTTGAAAGTCCAATATTTAAAACTTTAATTCTAACATGTTTGTCCATACATGCTTTTGCTTTTTTTTATGAATAACTATAAAATTGATATAAGCTTCAAAAAGAAAAGTAAAAGTTACCATTAAATGCATAGATAATTTAGCTAATTTAAACAAAAGTCACTTGTCTTCCTCAAATCCTCAAAGGCAAGAAAAGGAAAAGTACAGTCCCGTAGGATTAACAATAGTAATCTGGATCAAATCTTGATCATTAACAACAATCTTAGTGATCGTAACCCAAGAAAAAGCTCTTTACTCTTGATTTCCGTAAGCTTACACATCCGACGATTTTCTAGAAAAGCAATAACCTCCGTATTGTATGATACGTTACATCTGATTGCATTATACTGATATTGAGTCGTGTTCTTGATCTTGATCAAGACATAAGAGGTCGTGTTGCTGTCTAAAGGAAGAAGTAAAAAATAAGGAAAGAAAGACTTAGGTTCTCACCTTGGAACCTATAATGTAATCATAACATATCCATTCAAAATAAAAAAAACACAAACTCTGAAATAGATAAAAAGATGTACTCAAGGAAAATGAATAATATAAGAAAGATCATGTAGGTAAACTTAAAAAGAAGAAAGACATGCATGACAACTTACACTATGTATTAGAGCCTTAGAGGTATCAAACCTACAACATAAAAAGACAGAAGACAAACCAATTGAATAAAAGCATCCAACAGTGAGAAAAAATCAACAAAAATGAACAAAAACGTGTTAGACTAAGAAGTGATACCATCAAGAAAGAGAAAAGAAGTGATGACCTTACGTGACCAAAAAGAAGAAGAAGAGAAAGTGATGCCATTACTTCTTAATTAATCAAGAAATCACCTGTAATATTCATTATTCTGATTCTTTTTGGTCTAGTCAATTTTTTCAGCAAATGCATATTATTTTTTGAAGGATTGAACAAATTATAACTAATGAAAAAATCCAAAGGAGAAATCAAAATACATATATTAAAAAGCAAAAGAAAAACATGTAATCGCCAATGATCACTAAACAAATACTAATTCAACTGTACACATATATCTTTAAAATAAAAATTAAAAAACATTTGCAAAGAGAACAAAAAAATGCCATTGTTAATAGGTCCCAGGATGTGACAACATATGGTAATAGAAAGGATAATACCAAACGTTCGGGTTGAGTCATATGAGAGAGTTCATAAAAAATAGTGTCTCTTCCTTCACATCTTTACTCGGTCAAACTAAAATTGACTCTCTTCCCCTTCTTCTAAAAGATCAAACCTAGAACATAAAAAGAAGATTAGGAAAAACCAATAACAAAAAGACAAATACATGAACACACAAACATTAGAAAATCAGGAAAAACTAATTACAGAAAAATACGCAACAATGAACAAATCAACAACAATGATCAAAAACGTGTAAGACTAATAAATAAGAATAAAACGTAAGATTGTAAGAAATTAGAAGCCACTTTCACCAAAATTCAACGTGAGAAAGAATTTGGTTAAAAATGGTTTCTCTGGTTTTCTGAGAAAACGTGAGACATCACAAACAAAAAAAAAAAATTTGAGAAGAGAATGAAACATTTGACGTCGTATATAAAGAAAAGAGGGAACGGTTAAACCTAGTAGTTTCCTAAATATGCTCAAATTAATTTTAATTTTTAATAATAACAATAAAATCTAAAACTCTATGAAAAATCTCGGGTAGAGTTTTAGGAAATACATCAAAAATATTCTATAAACAGAATCGTTGAGATTGCAAAAAATCTTTAAATTAAAATTTTCGGGATTTAAGGAATTGCATTAACTAACATTCCTTAAAATTTTTTGTTATAATCTTCTTTAATATTCTGTAAATAATTTTCCGAAAATTAAAAAAAGGCAAGTTTTTAGGAGAAATAAAATTGAATGCTCACCTTAATTAAATAAATAAAAAAACCTCAAAAAATTGTGGAGCTGCCACATCAGCTCAGAATGCTTCTCTTTTAATATTAAGAAGATTTCGAAAATAATGTTAAAAATGTAATAAAATTCGGAAATAATGAGATCATATAACTTTTCAGTTTGTAGGCAAATGTCTAACCAATTAGAAAAGAAATACTTTTTTTTTTAATTTACAAAAAAAAAGTAAAGATTTATACATGTGATTTCTTATACTGTGTTGAACAATTATTGTATTTTTTCTAGTGACTTTATTTTTTTGAAAACTGTAAGAACATAATTTTTTTTTTTTGGTTCCAATTTCATTAATGAGCCGGGAAATGTAAAATGTCCATAATTTTTAAAAGACGTAGGTAGAGGACGGAAAAATAAAACAAAAAACATAGACAATTTGAAAAAAAAAAAAAGTTTGTTTTTTTCTAAATTGAATTACAACTGATGGATATATTAGTCTAATTAATATATAATGGAAAAGAGAGAATTAATTTCAGAAATATAATTAAAACGGAAAAATAATAAAAATAAATAAAGATGATAGTAGCGAATTTTATATATCGAAATTTTAAACCATTCCAGTGTCCACTTAGATTGAGGACTCTATTTTACACTGCAGGAGAACATTCTTTATATTTACCACGTCTTGACACCAACGAGTAAAATCTCCTTGTGCTTCAGGACCCCAAAGTAACAACAACGAATGTGCTGCTGATTTCTTAGCTATTTGGAATAGTGTTTGATATCTTCTATGTCTTTGGTTTATTTGAAAAATACCAATATGCCTTTGTAACTAAGATTTTTAGGTTCATCTTATTGACGGAATGACTATAAAACAAATATAATGTAATGTACTTAAACTGAACTAAAATTTCTTCCCTCGTTATTTTTATTCTATTTGTAAATTAAAATAATCTCATCATGTTTTTTGGACCAAACTGCAAAAAAAATTGGTAGGGGTATTTTTGAAGTTGTGGACAAATATCCAACCAATTAAAGAAGTGTTGCTAAAGTAGGAACCTAAATGTTACATTTGAAAACTGATTATTTTGTTTTTGTGAACCAGAAATATTAAAACAAATGGTCATTCTTCTCATTCTCAAATCTAAAACCGTTTATGTGAATGGTTGATTGATATGAGATGTTGAGGATTTGGTTTTGGTCCTTTTGTGGGTTTTTCAAGTGAGTTTTGGAGTGTTTGTTTAATGAGAATCGATGTGCTAACATATTCGAAGCATGGACATTGAGAACTTCCAATAAAGGCAAGATTGTGACTTTCGCTGGAGAGTAAAGCATTAAAGCTTATGAGTTTACCAACATCAACGACTTCATCAATTAAATCTATATTGAAAAGAAAAAAAAAACAAAGTAGGTTAATAAACTCAATAATGTCATATATATTATGATGCATTTAAATAACACAAAAATCTTATGATGCATTTAAATATGTCTGAACTCAACGAAACTCTCAAACGGAGTAAATAGGTAGTATCATAAATTTCACGAACAACTGTATCATCTTTACATATAATCATGTACTTGTTGGTTAGTCAACTATATTTTATTCTCAACTTAAGTCTTAAAATAATAGAGAGTAATCATTTCTGGAGAAAGTTTGTAAAAGAGACGTTTTGAGCAATACTTGTCCCTCAAGAATAAGACCAGTCTTCGTGATAACAGCTCTGTAACTAGAGTTTGACTATACGATATGAATTTCTTGATTTGTTAGGTGAAAATAGACAGTTTGAAAGGGAAGACAATCGGTGTGTATTTTTCAGGTGCTTGGTGTGGACCATGTACGGACTTCACACCACAATTGGTACAAGTGTACTGTGTACAACGAACTCTCTCAAGACGATTTCGAGATTATATGGGTGTCCCATGATGACGATGAAGATTGCTTAAGATATTATTTCCGCGAAATGCCTTGGCTTGCTGTCCCGTTTACTGATTCAGAAACCCGTGACCGTATAAATAAGATATTTGAGGTTCCCAGATTAGTAATGGTCGATTTTCTCGAGTATTAATTTATAGATGTTTTACTGTATATATATAGAGGTAGGGCTAAGAGAAGTAACAGAACCAGTAAATTATTGTAATCTCGCAAGTCGCAAGCCAAATATGTATTAGCTCATTAATTTATTATTCTTGCTAAGATAGAGTCTGTCACATACCATTGTGAATCCTACGCCAAACGCTGTAGGAATCGACACTACATTATGATTTAAACCGGTTGAGTGTGTCTTAATTGGTCTTAATTGGTTAAAAAAAAACCGGTGCGATACATTGTTTTGGAAATATCGGTATGGTTTTAACTTTTAAGTGGATAAATTGTCATGAGACATAATAATTAAGAGGAGAGAAGATCTGTCGTGGTGCTGTCTTTCTCAGATTTATCAGACCATTGGAAAAGGTCTCTCCTTTCAATCCCAAGGAAGAAGAAGAAAGAATGAACGTAGAAGAGGAGATTCAGAAGCTTGAGGAAGAGATCCATCGTCTTGGTTCTAAGCAGTCAGATGGCTCTTACACGGTCTCCTCTTTTCTCTCACAAGATCCTCAAATCTTGAATCTGTATCCTCAGTCCATTTACCACCAATCGATTCTTTTGCTCTCAGATCTGAGATTGTTTATGTGAATGGTTTTGATTGAAATGAGATCTTGACGATTCGGTTTTGGTCCTTTTGTGGATGGTTTCAGGTGACTTTTGGAGTGTTGTTCAATGACGATCGATGTGCTAACATCTTTGAAGCATTGGTTGGGACATTGAGAGCTGCTAAGAAACGCAAGATTGTCACATTCCCTGGAGAATTGTTGCTTCAAGGTGTCCACGACAAGGTCGAGATCACTCTCCGTCCATCACCATCGCCGCCAACAGAAGCCGTTGCAGCGG
The DNA here is from genome assembly GCA_900406245.1 of Odontarrhena argentea. Lineage (NCBI taxonomy): Eukaryota > Viridiplantae > Streptophyta > Magnoliopsida > Brassicales > Brassicaceae > Odontarrhena > Odontarrhena argentea. The sequence continues at coordinate 5,359 of OVAF01003652.1, forward strand.
CCACTTCCTAACTTCCCATTTTGTTTTACTATCTGTGTGTAATGGAATGATAAACTTCAAGATCAATCAATGGTTTCCTTTGCTCTTCTCTATTGGAATCACGTAAAGATTAAGGTTATGCTATTTTAAGTGTTGCAATGAAGACATTTAACAAGAAAGATTCTTCTCATCTGCATTTTATAAACAGCAAATATACAAGGGAACTTATAACATTAACTCTTTTATCCAAGTAGCAATCTCTGAGAAAAATAAAATAATTTACATATACTTCTCGCGCCATATAATCAGGTTTCCTTGCCAACAAAAGTCTCAGAATCCGCTGATCAAAGATTTTGGCGTGTTAAATCTTTGCCGGCAATCTAGGTACCTTAAACCAGGTTCCAGAAGAAAAGAGCATGCAACGAGCTCATTTCCGGTCCAGAAAGATAAGAAAGTGGACCTTGAACTTGAACTAATCTTCTCTTAGGCATAACCAATTCCATGAAGCTGCAAATAGTGAAATCAGTTCAATTCCTTATCTCAGTGCCGGCTTCATATCTACTACATATCTGGTAAGACACTTACAATGGTTATAGCCAGAAGAAAACTCCTCCTAGATTGTACATGTGAAGACAAAAACTAGGCTTGAAGCTTCAGACGGTTGAAGAACATCACAAAGTGATATTCAGGTGCCCAATAAACAAATCCAACGACGGGTCCTCCTTTTACATACTGCATAAAGACCATAATTCAACAATCAATCACACAAAACATTTCATACATTCAAGTTTGGAGCATGGACAAGTTGGTTTTAGTTTGGAGAGAGATAAAGAGAGGAACCTTGCCATCCAGGATAACAAGCTCGCCATCTACCCATCTTGGATTACGAAATCCAGGATCAGCAAGCCTACCTTGTCCTTTATATCTAGCAATCTGTATTTCATTTTTTTTATAAGAAAACTCCATTACTAAAATTCCAATAATAAATCAAACTCATTGACAAGTTTGAATACAATAAGAAATCAAAGTTCATTGATAAGTTTGAATCGTGTATAAGCGTACCACTCCAAATTCTTCGGGGATTAGTCCTCTATGTGGGAGCTCATAACGTCTACCAATCTTTGCGCGAAATGCTACCTGTCATGAGATATAAGACCGTGATAAGGAACAAACACATGACGATATTGCAAATATAAAAGAGTATTATAAAGAACAACAAAGAAAAGAATGATGTAGCGGTAAGAAAGAGTACATCAATACATCCAAGTGAATACTGCATGATAATTCCTAATCTTGTGTAGTCATAAAGGTAAATGCAAGAACCAAGAACATAACAGCTAATTTTTAAAACCAGACTGGTAACGTAATACCAATTATTGTAAGTACGCAAGTTCTTAACACTAACCATATCAACTGTGGGTTCTCATTATTGGATAATAACTCATACAGGCGTAAACATGGAGCTAACCTTTCCGGCAGGTACATAAGGATCTCCAGTTAACTTAACAGCTTCAACATATTCATAAAATTCAATATCTGTTTGTTTCTTAGAATCCTTTCCACCTTTCCACTGGCCAAATTTGCGTTTCAAATGAATCACTTCTGATGTATACAGTCCATGTGCGCCAATATATAGTCCTGAATAGAGAACATAGAGTTTCATACTGAGAGCTGGGGAGAAAAAATTGATATTTACAGGGAAGGGTTACAAGAATTTTAAAGTATTCTATTGCGCCAATTAATCAAACGAAAAAAAATGTAACTTTTAAAAGCTGAACGAGTATAATCAATATGTAGAGCCCTTTTCCATTTTCTTTACAAAGGTGCAAAAAAAACGTAAAGTATAATCAATTTACTCGCTGACCTTCTAAAGGATCTGGCGTTGGTGTCACATCAATGCGACGGAATTTTGTCAAACCCGACAACTGTTGACGGTTCTGAGCCTGGCTGAGAGTGAGGCTTAATAGCTCTCCTACATTCTTAAGCATCTACAAAACGAATTTTTAGATTAAGCTGAGACTCCCATTTTGCAGTGTTAAAACAAGGAAAAGTAACACAGCAAACCATACCTTGAGAGAAATCTTCTTCTCTTTCTCAATGGATTTGGCCAGATCAACCATGATGTTATCAATCCTCCGTCTACTTTGACGGCTACCTTTTCCATCAACTAATGTATCTTCCACACTCTTAGATTCTGGTGCGTTTAAATCTTTCTCTAATCGAAGATAAAATGAAGAATTCTCAACAGATTCCAGATTGGCAGGGGATCGAAGCGACTCTTTAGGAGGTTGGTTTCCAGAAAGTCGATCAACAATATCGCCTATCACAAACTTAACTGCAATTTCTCTCCCTCCATTTTTGTCAACAATTTCATCAGTCACAGATTCCAATTCGATGTCCGCATTTTTTTCATCGATTTCAGCCTTAGTTTCATCTTCCACTTCTATCTCTTCTATATCAAGGTCGTTCTCTTCATCTTCTTCATCAGCTATCTGCTCAATAACTTTTGAGATGAAATCCTTGTCCACCTTTCCAGGCGCAGTTACTTTCATAACCTTAACTTTGACCCCAGGAATCATATCTCGCAGAAACGTCTGGAAACCAGAAGATTCCTCCAGGAGATCAGAATCATCGTCTGAGTTATCACTCTCTTCATCATCACTACTCTCAACAGCAAGATTACCTGCATCTTCTTTCCTACCCGGTGGTGTTAAAAACCTAGGAGAATTCAAAACTCTGGGAGGCAGAGTTGGAACATCCGGAAAAATATCCTTCCACTTCAAGTACACAGCCTGAAGAAGCACAGATCCCAAGAGAAAACATAAGTCCAATTCAGTTTGAAAATAGTTTGATTTTTCAGAGATAACTTTGAGAAATTTACAATTTTCTATCTACTAAAAAAGGTCAGCTTCCCATTAAGAACCAAAACAAAACAAAACCATAACTCGGTTGAATAAACTGGGGGTCCAATTACTCGAACTGGTCAGTAACAACATAGGATCAAGGAAGAAAAGACCACCTGCTTTTTGTAGTTCCCTTTTCCATCGAGTGTAAGAAAGATTTCAAAAAGAGGAGCACCAGCAGCAGATGTACTAAGCTGCCTGAGAGAGAGAGAGAGAGAGAGAGAGAGAGAGAGAGAGAGAGAGGGTTTCTTATAAAACAATTATATCACACCAACAACTGACCTAGAGAAATGGCTTTTTGATACACAACCCTCACTGCCACAGATAAACTAATGAAGTAAGAAGATATAGTAGGTAATTACCGAGGGTTATAACTTCTTGCCACATATCTTCCATGCTCTGCAGTAATTTGAACAATGAGACCAAAAGGATCTTTAACATCTTCTGAAATACCCGACCACCATCCTACCTGAAGGCCATATAGAGAAGAAGATGTAAACACCTCCACCAAAAGCTAAACTACAGTAATAAAAGAAACAACACAAAAAATGAGCTCACCAAGCCAGCACCAGCTTTGTCTCGTAAGTAAACTGCATCCTTGTAACGCTCTTCAAGAACAGCTCTCTAAAACAAATACAAAAATGGAAAGAAAACATCTTTCAGAATCTAAATCAAACTTTCCCAAACAGTATCATGGGTAGAAACTATAATCAAAAACTATAATCAAATTTACATACATTAAATCTTGACATGACTCTGCCAACAGCATCATGGGTAGAAGCAGCTGCAATAGCCACTTTCAAACTAGCAGCATCTTCATAATCTTCTCGTTTCACAGCTCGATTCAATTGCGACTATTACCCCAGAAAATAACAAAATCAGAATCATGTAAATTTCCACAATTTCATCAGATGATAGAAACAAAAGCATCAACCTTTAGAACGGTCAGAAGTCGGTCTTGTTCATCAACTTGTTCAAAATGCTTCTTCCATCGTTCCCAATCCCAATCACCATCGTCTTCCTTCTCAAGACCCCCAAATCCATCCTCTCCCAGAGCGACGTCGTCGTCTCCAATATCCTTATCCTGAGCTTTATACCAATTCACAACCGAATCGAAGCGTTTGATTGCGTTTTTGAGAACGTCTTGAATCGCAGAGTCCCATTTAGGGTTATTATTATCATCGGCGGAGGAGGAAGAAGAGGACGAGTTTCCTCCGGTGGAAGAGGAGCAGCGACAGAGGGAGGCGGGATCCGAGAGACGTTGAGGGTAAAAGGGTCTTTTGGCAGGGGCGAGACGAGATGACGCGGCGGATGCGGCGGGTGAAAAGGCGAGGTTTTGTGACGGCGGCGTGGATAAGGAAGGCATCGCCGGAGAAACAGAGGAGTATCTGTGTTTTGGAATATTTTTGTGTTGTGTGGATGATATGGGCTTTTGTCTTTGTGACTCGTGACTATGTGTTAACTAAACGCTGCGTTTTCATTTCTATTTGTCTTTGGAACCAAACTCATCCAATCATTTTACATTAAAAAAAAATTGTTTAACATATCTATTTATTGTGACTGATTTTGAAACTAATAGAATTTGTATCTGTTATGCTACAGTTAATTTTAGAGTTTAAGTACATTTGTGAAATGGATTTAAGGGTCTGAAGCTATGACTGTGGTGATATGACTGTGGTTATTCTTGCAAGAGAAAGGTTTTCAACAAAACAAAACTCCAGTCCCGTAGATGCAATATAAATCGAACACCGGTTATGATCAATGTACTAAAATCAACAAATTTAAGATAATTTATGTCATATTGTAATATTTATGTTTAAATATATTTTTTTTATCGCGATAAAATTTTTTTTGATGATTTTTAAAGTGTAAGAAATATTATAATGCCACTTACATAAGTAATCTTTTATTGACAATGTTATTTTTTCTTTTTAGTTATTATCCATTTCAGTGTCATTAATCTTTGGATACTCTTCTTAATCATATGAAGAAAAAGGAGGAAGAAGAGAAGAACAACAATAACAAAGAAACAAAATAATTAAAGTTCACACTTTATGAGCTCCTTGCTCTTCTGAATGCTTTTTTTTTTTTTTTTTTTTTTTTTTTTTTTACAAAGANATAATATATGTTCTGTAAGAAAAGTTCCATATATAAATGACTAACTTAATAAAAAAAATGCATACAAAAAAAAAACTTAATAAATTTTTTTTATTCATATTTGAACTATATTTTCACGTTTGATTAATCATATTTCCAATTCAATCTTTTAACATTGTATTGTATGAACCATTTTTAACACGTATAAAAATCTTGTATTGATTTTTTATAAATCAACAATCTTTTAGATTGATTTGGAAGTCAGCGATGACCGACTCTAAAACACCTTATTTCTTTCTTATGCCTTTTATAACTAACCACATAAACACAAGTAGTTACACAGTACTGCTGAGTGAAAAAATCAACAATCTATTTGGGGTGTACTGTAAACACAAGTAGTTACATAGTTACATACCACGCTTCACAAATCTTACATGTTTACTTGTAAGAACTTGTAGGTCAGTCAATATTGTTATTTTCCCTTATACCTACCATAACCAAAAAAATATGACACATATTCTCCACAGCTAAAATAGTCGTTTCTCCGGTAATAATTACATTGTTTTGTACTATTTAACAAACAGTTTATACTATTTAACAAACAATTTAAATATATTTGCCCTAAATTTAGAAATAGACTAAAGAACATATATAATAAAAATAATTTGAAACTAAATTTATAGATTAATGATATTATTATGTTTTCATTTAAAGGTAAATAAATAACTTTTCAAATTTTGAGGAAAATTAGTAAGATTAATACCGGTTGGGGTAAGATTTAAATTGTAACAAATAATAAATAACCAACAAAATTAATAATGCAAAATTATTGTGACATTCCTTAAGAGAGACACTATTTTCCTCTATTAATCAATTCAATACATATTGTTTTCCAATAATAAATAAAATTTATTTGGCGGCAATATAGGTTGAAACCCGAATAGGATTTTTTTTTTTTTTTGATAAGGAACCCGAATAGGATTAGGAGTAAGAATAAACATAATTCATGTAGAATTGGGATTTAGTTACAGACTACATATATAAATACAAATCAGGGTGTAAGTCTCTCTTGTTGATCATAATCAAAAGCGCTTTGTAGAAAATCCAGAGATATTTATAGCACAAACAGCAAAAAGTAGGGAGAAGAGATAAGCAAGCATGAAAGATTGTGAGAGACCTGGGACTTTGTTAAAATCCAGAGACTTTAACCAAACTTTGTTAGATTGGTCGGAAGAAGAGGTGCAACGAAGTTTTGAATTCTTGGAAAAACTGGAAGAGAATGTTGACAAGACAATATTCACTCAGTATATTAATGCAATGAAGTCTTATGAATCTGGATGTTTAACTCACGTAGAGCTTAAATACATAATCACTAATATTCTTGGTGTTGGGCTTTGGTGATGAAAATCATTGAGTAGTAACTTGGCCCGCGACTTGGGT
>OVAF01003653.1:0-11775 GCA_900406245.1 Odontarrhena argentea
ATGTCGTCTCCTTTGCTGTCTTTGTGTGCAAAACAACAATCTGTACCATCCCCCAGAGAGATTTAGCATAAATGATTTAATCATAAATATGTATAAAGCTAGAGAGATCATTAATAATACCTGATCATAGTCGAGATTAAATTTCATATATTCATCATCACACTTTTCCACCATTTCAGCCAAACCCTTCAAGTTTTTTACAGGCTTTCCATTGAAGGCAAGAACCTATACAGCGGGTTATACCAAATTAGGGTGATGAATGCATCAACAAAGTCACAGATGATAATGCATTTTGAACAAACCTGGGTATTGACAATCTCCTCGTAACCAATGTTAATGTCAGAAACAAGAACCTGCAAGTGGCAATTTTTCAACATCAAGCAGGAAGAATCATGATAACGCATTAAGGACTGAAACCGGAGATACCACCAACCTGTGAAACTACAACAAGCTGCTCGTCCACAGACTGAGCCATTGCATGAAGATGCTTCTCTAATAGCTTGACAGGTGCGTCGAATTCATATTCCTTACCATACTGCAAAACATATAATTGGGAAATAGTTATATAAATGCGTGTGAGAGAGAGAGAAAGGACAGAGAGAGAGAGAGAGAGAGAGAGAGAGAGAGAGAGAGAGTAAAAGACCTCAGATCGAAGATACGGAACAGAGACAGTTGTAAATACAAAACCAGCAACAATGAAGTATGAAGGAGGTTTGCCACTTATGTGTGCAGGGATTAGCCTCTTGTGGATTGCAAGTTTTATGTTGAACTCAATTATTTCTTTGTTACGTAGAACCTTCACAAGAGCAGAGTCTCCAGTGTACTTTTGAGATATAAGATAGCTAAAGCCAATCCGCTCGCCATGTCTAAATGGAACTGAAAAAACAGACAAGAACAGACATGTTATAGCCAAGGATGTCTAGACTAACATGAAATAAGCATTCTTTAGCAAATAAGTAAAGTCAGATTCGGAAAGCAGAAGCAGAGGAGTAACTGTGCGGATTCTCGGAGTCACAAAAGGAAGTCTTTAAGATCTGTCAAAGATGGAAAGTGAGATACGAAGACAAGTGAAAAAGCTGATATATAAGGAGAAGGAGGTTGACCTAGAGAGACAGCCGTCAAGAGCAATAGTCTTTGGTGAAAAACAGGGGAGCATCGTGAGCAAGCTTGAGCTGTTTTTCTATAGGATATTGTCTGTTTAGAGATTGGTCAGTATAGTATCAAGAGTTCTTGGTGACATGTAATTCTGATTGAACAAGCATTGGTGATTGTTCAAGTGATTTCTATTAAAGTATTATTCAGGACATCAGTTGTGTGCTCATTCTAAGTGTTCTAGTTTCTTCAACATCGTTAAAAATATTGCAGAAAGTTATGTAATAATAATATATGATATGTTATATTATATAAAACGACAAAGAAAAGAAAAAACATACAAACAAACATACAAACTTACTGTAGTGTTTGTTTTTAATTTTTTAAAGTCCAAGGGCTTGTAAATACAGTTTTTTTTTTTCTGAATAAAGTTAACCTTTTATTCATAAAAAAAGAATGATTATATGCACAATGGAAACTACAAAATGTTTTGTTTTTGTATTTGAAAATAACTCTGTATGGACATCGGTTTCCATCACATTCCTCGCCACAGCAAAATGGCCGTGACATGGTATTGTTGCGAACAATATGAATCTTCTCCCCATCAACCATTACGTTTTGACCAGGTCTCATATATGTTTCTTTCCCAAGCAGACAATCTACATGAAGAGTGGTGCCACAATAGTCATCGCACGCATAGAACCCACCTTTTCTTGAATATACTATCTTCTCTTCACATGACTCACACCAACCGAATTCATCACTTGCCTCTTTCTCTTTCTTAAATGTGAGAAGATGTTTGTCATGCTTATACCATGTCTTGTATGGTAAGGTAGCACACATGAAACATATAACAAAATCACATTCAATGCAATTTAGTTTTCGAACACATTGGTTTGGTTCTTGACAGATTTGACATATTGCTGCGCTTTCTTCTTGTGGCGTTAAAGCAAGGAATAAGGGATGCTCATGATCTTCATATTCAAATGGTTCAGCAACCATGGCACACCGTAAGTCTAACTTGAAAGCCCGACCTCCTTGGTCATGACTCTCATAGACGAAACCACAGCTTTCACGCCAACAAGCATGGCAGTTGAAGTATCCTTCGTTGTCATCATCATATCCATGAGTGACAACTTTTAGTGTGAGTGGATGAGCATGCAACGGATGATGCTTCTTGCAAGGGGCATTCGCACATTCTTTGTGGAGGATAAAATCACATTGACTCATACAAGAATAAAATTCATCCTCGAAGATGATTGGAAGAATGCACGCCGAACAAAACTTGTCTTCATTGTAGACTCTACTGATCTCGAGTTTTAGATGATGGCCATGAGAAAAATGGAGTATGATTCCATCAGCTATCCTCTCGAATGGTGGAACAACTATCTCAAGTTCTTCAGGTACTCCCTCGAGCTCCTCTCCGTCCCATAAGTCTGTCCGCAGTGCGCATCTTGTATGAACAAAATAACCATGGCATTTATTGCAAGAGTAGGCACCATAATTGTTGTCAACCTCTTTACGACAGACTCCGCAAGACCATTTTCCAGATGGAAGAGACGAGGTGAAAGAGATACGATGGTGGTGGCGTGATATTTTTATGACAGTTGGAGAATCAACACAGTCTCGATGGACTACAGAGACACATGGAACACAAAGATAGGTAGGAATAGACTCTATAATCAGACCACAAACATTGCAGGGTAAGAAAGCTTGTTTAGGGAAAAAGGTGAGTGGGTGAGGATGCCTCTTTGGATGGTCTATTACAAAGGGTATTGGTCTCATCGCACAAGCCGGATGCAAACCGAATATGGAGGTAGGACAGCGATAACCCGTGCCTTCGAGATCTGCTCTACAGCCGCCGCATTCCTGACGGTCTCTTGTATCATAAGAAAGCTGGAAAGAGAGAAAAGGGTAGGAAGGTGATTCAATCTCCAAAGGAGACTCCACGCATTCTTTGTGGTACTTTTGACGACAAGTGACACAAAAATAATAATTTGTGTCACGATTAGCTGGGATGAGACATACAGTGCACTCATAGGCATCATCACTAGATTCTTGATTGTTGCACCAAAAGAGAGGAACCACAGGGAGCTTACAGATTTTGTCGTCGGAATCAAGAAGCAAATCTTGGACTACTGGATCACCGCTTCTTTTGGTGGGAAAATGAGGAGAAATATATATTGAGCGGTATAAAGTCAGGGGTGTCACTGGCATCGCTGTCATAGCCATTCTCCTTTCGTTTTATATAATCAGCTTTCCAACGTAATCCAGGACAGATGAATTGAGGTTGAAGAATGTCGTCGATGGTTGTTTCATCGGAGGAGGAGGAAGAAGGGTTGTCTGGTTGGGGTAACAAAGTAAAAATGAAAAATGATTTTCCGTCGATTTCTTCCTTACGAAATTCACCGGCAGAATTCATTGGTGCTGTTTAGACGATTTGTGTGGTTTTTGATCTTGTGGTATTACTTTCTTCTTCTACTTCGATGTTTAATATAAAGCCGAGTGGTGGTACTCATAAATTTAAAAATACAGCTAAGCTTTGATTCCAATATTTTATAATTAAAGTATTTTTTTATAGTCAGTCATATTTTATTTTTATGTGCAAAGTCTTTCTCTAGCTGTCTTTTATGAGAAAAATATTTATAAGAAACAAAAATCGTAGACATTTTCGAGTTGACATGAATTGTCAAACAAAAAAAAGTTGTAGAAATGCTGCCCACGTAACCATATTAATCGCAACCTTGAACAAAAAGCATAAAGAACACTCCCTTCAAAATTATTGGACCATGTGAAGTGTTGACATTTAGATTATCCCATATGGACTACTAATTATTGTTAGTAGTAGTTGGATATTCGAAGCAGGAAAGGAGTTAACATGGAATAAAATGTTATTGTTATATAACAAAGATGATGATTATCTATATCAAAACTTAGTCCTCAAGTTTTTGGTATTTTGTCATATAGCACGACAATCTTAGTGATAAAGTTTATAAGACTTCAGGATGAAGTCTCTTTGTACTATAAATACGTGACTTTCCATCACAATAATAAGAACATGAGACCTCCCCCACTTTTACTTGTTTCGTCTCTCTCTCGTTATATTACTCCACCACAACAAAAAAGATTCCTCTCTTACTCACATATATAATATATGCATATACCTCTGAGTTATTAAGGTCCAAGTTTACAACAGTTATGAGAATTAAAAAGTAGGAGAAAACAGTTTGGATCTCTAAGCTTAAACGGAACCTTAATTATTAGCTAAGGGTATGTGCGATACTTGGTGTTTTTATGCATTCTTGGTCCTGAATTCATCTATTTAGGCTTTGCATACTTAGTCCTGCTTTAATTTTTGTGTGCAAAAGTCCTACTCTTTTCCTATAGGAAAATTATTCTCATACTCAAGCTGTCAAGCATTTAAAATATATACACAGCTAAATTATTGATCCCACGTGGACTATTTAATATTGTTACTGGTAGTAGGATATTTGAAGCAGGAAAGGTCGTGGATCAATAAAAGTTTGGATCTCAAAGCTTAAACACAAAATTAAATATCCTACTACCAGTAATAGTTTGGATCAAAAGTTTAGGCATTGGGCTGTTGTCATTGGACTTTGGCATATGGTTGGTAATATTGAGTGGAGGAGAGTTATGGACTGTTGGTTCAGGGCTTCTGCTTCTTGCGGCTGGTTCAGGAGTCCGTTCCTTTTGAGTCCTAACAGGGGATTTGGGTGAGACAAGCCTTGTGAGTAATTTGGGTGCCGACTGGTAAGGAGTTTAAAAGCTGTGGTTATAGACTTTTTTTTTTGTTAGACTGTAAAAATTGTGGCTGGAAAAATCATTTTTTCTTGTTTTAGAAAAAATAGTCTACAAGAACCAAAAAGTAGAGAAAATGGGTGTAATAATTTTTAGAAACACTTTTATGATTTTACAGACTTTTATTTTCCCATTGGTAAAAAATTGGCTTTTAAAATTTTTTTTTCTAAAAAAGTCTCTACAGTCTTTAATATGTCGAAATACTAACCTGTAGCTTAGGCTGCGGTATATTTTATGGCGAGGAGGAGACCAAAAGGATATGATGATCAAAAGATTCAAAACTAACATACATGAAGTGAAATGTTATAATGCATGTAGTATCTTCTGAAGCAATGACAAGCCTCTATTTCGCACGACGAAAGATATAGTGGGTCAAGAGTCTTGTGTGCAGTTCGGTTTATGTAGCTGTTTGAGGACTTATCTCGTGCTATGATGTGGTTTTAACTCGGATCCTATGATTCATAGATATCTAATTTCTCCATTGTAAACTAGATACCATTTCAAAGTTTTGCTTTTCCACAAAAAAATGTCGTTTCACAACGATGCAAGAGCTTCGAACGCTTTGTTACCCGGGTTCAGCCTTTGAAGCTGTTGTATCTTCAACATTACCGAACTGGATCCAGCCTCATCTATTGGCTGAAACCGAACATGCATTATGCATTTAAACGGAGTTATAGGAAAACACATAACTGCTTCTTAAAGACTTTTTTTTTATATGCTTTGTGTTTCATCCTGCATATTTTCCAAGTACAAAAAAGTATAACATAAGAAGAATCAAACAAGACAAAGATGTGGTTTGAGCTTTCGAAACTTGTCTTTCATGACTCCTTCAATGGAGAAAAACTTCTCTCCTTCCATGTCTGTTTATGGTTGTTACAGTTTCAATTCCTTTTTAAGTCTTAAGATCATCAGACATAGCAGAAGGTATGCAGTGAGTGGTCAGAATATCTAATGTCGTCTCCTTTGCTGTCTTTGTGTGCAAAACAACAATCTGTACCATCCCCCAGACAGTTTTAGCTAAACGATTTAATCATAAATATGTATAAAGCTTAGGGAGATCATTAATAATACCTGATCATAGTCGAGATTAAATTTCATATATTCGTCATCACACTTTTCCACCATTTCAGCCAAACCCTTCAAGTTTTTTACAGGTTTGCCATTGAAGGCAAGAACCTACACAGCGGGTTATACCAAATTAGGGTGATGAATGCATCAACAAAGTCACAGATGATAATGCATTTTGGACAAACCTGGGTATTGACAATCTCCTCGTAACCAATGTTAATGTCAGAAACAAGAACCTGCAAGTGGTAATTTTTCAACATCAAGCAGGAATAATCATGATAACTGCATTAAGGGACTGAAACAGGAGAAACCAACCTGTGAAACTACAACAAGCTGCTCGTCCACAGACTGAGCCATTGCATGAAGATGCTTCTCTAATAGCTTGACAGGTGCATCAAATTCATATTCCTTTCCATACTGCAAAACATATTATTGGGAAATACTTATAGGGATGCAAGAGAGAGAGAGAAAGCAAGGACAGAGAGAAAGAGAGAGAGAGTAAAAGACCTCAGAACGAAGATATGGGACAGAGACAGTTGTAAACACAAAACCGGCAACGATGAAGTATGAAGGAGGTTTGCCACTTATGTGTGCAGGGATTAGCCTCTTGTGGATTGCAAGTTTTATGTTGAACTCAAGTATTTCTTTGTTTCGTAGAACCTTAACAAGAGCAGAGTCTCCAGTGTACTTTTGAGATATAAGATAGCTAAATCCAATCCGCTCGCCGTGTCTAAATGGAACTGAAAAAACAGACAAGAACAGACAGCTTATAGGCAAGGATGTCTAGACTAACAAAAATAAGCTCTCTTTAGCAAGTAAGTAAATAAGCATAGGAACTGTTACCAGTTCCATCATTGGCAATGTTAACTCCATCGAAGCTAAGGATAATATCAGACGGCTTCAAAACCTGTGATTCCGGGGCAGTTGGCTCGATTCTTCTTATACGCACTCCCTTTTGATGAGACTCCATACCCATTGACTTACGCAAGTCTGGGTTTTCCATCTTCTGCCACTCTATCCCAAGGACAGGAAAGCCTAAAACAGTACAAGTGTTGAGAAAAATAGAAAATGTAGAGATAACAAACAACAGAATCATCGATGAGATATAACCTGTGTATTTATCATGCTTCTCATAATCTTGAATGAAATGAACAATCACTGGCGTGGGTATGACATAACCAATATTCTCAGCATCTTCGTGTTTCAAAGACTGAAAAGCAATGCCGACACATTTTCCTTTGTCGTTAAATGCAGGACCACCAGAATTACCAGAATTTATAGCTGCATCTATCTGAAAAGAAAAAACCAACTCGCTGCTTTTAGTGCTCAAATCTTGTTAATCAGAACAATAAAAAAAAAAACAGCCAAGTGTGAATTTGAACCTGTAAGCCCAAAAGCTCAGTGGAGCCGTGTACATAAGACAAGATCTCCATACGTGAAACAACACCGCTTGTAACAGAGATTGTATCACCCCCAATAGGATAACCAACAACTGTTACAGCATCTTGCAAAGCTGGTAAATCTCCAAACTTAACAGGTGATACTCCTTCCCAAAACTCGTCATCCGTAACTGTCAACAAAGCTGTAATCCAAGTGTATCACATTGTAAGCACAGAGACAAGAACGGTACATTTCATACTTGACATTGGCCATGGAAACTAATAACATACCTACCAAGGAGACAACAACATGCTCTATAGGTAACAGTCAAATTTAAACCTCAAACTATAGAGGAAATTAAACAGTGACTGTCAAGAAAAGCAATAATCCAATATACAGAAAATGAACAATAACATTACAATACAAACTAATTGCAGACCTAACAAGGAGCAAATTACATTAAACAAATCACAGATTCATACCAATGTCGCATTCAGTTCCAATGGCCAAGACAGTGGCTAGATACTTGGTGTCGGAGCCACGCTTCTTGAGTTTGACTTGAGTATGATGCTCAACGGAATGTGCATTAGTCAAGACTCGTCTTCCTCCGATAATGAAACCACTACTACCAGAACTATACTGTCGTTTCCTTTGCCATGGCAAGGAGAAATTAGGCTCGGTGTGAACACAGAAAACTTTAACCACAGCATCCATGGAAGGCACAACTTTGACCACAGTCTCCCAACTTGGAGCAGCAGGAGTCGATTCCGAAACAATCGTCCCATTGTTGCAATCCCCATTTTGATCAGAGTGATGGTGACGACCCCTTCTCTCCGGAGACGAGGCTTCTGATTGGTTATGCAATCGACGTTTCTTCCCTCTTCCACGGTTGCGTCGCGACGGAGATGGGTTGGTTTCGGAAGCTGAAGCTAAAGCAGGCTCAGGGGATTGAGGTACAGCAGATTCGTTTAGCTGTGTTGCCGAAGCATCATTTCCATCGTCGCCGGCATTTTCAGCCGATGAAGAATCTCGTCTTTTGTGTTTGCGTCCTTTCTTTTGGGAAGTCTTCATTTTTCTGAACCCAGAAAATCGCGGCTAGGGTTTATAATCGGAGCGGAGGTTGTAAAAAACGGTCACCCATTTCCCGTCGTGTCTGATTACAGTTTAATGGGCCTCAATTTAAGCCCATAACTTTAAGGGCTTCTAATTAGCATATAATAAGACCCATGATCAATTTAAGGCCCATAACTCGATAAAAGAAAGTAACAAAATATGAAAATGACGGAATTGAAATACACTCGGTGCAAAAATGTAACATTGGCACCTCTTGGTGCAAAAGGAAGAAGATCGGTGGAGGAGCTTGGGTAGTGAGAGATGCCTCAGGGGTTCCACTCCTTCACAGCCGGAGAGCATTTATGGATATCGCCAGCCTGGATGAGGTAAAATTCCTAGCCATAATATGGGCGATAGAAAGTATGGTCAGTCATCATATTGACAAGGTCATCTTTGGAGCACACGCATTTTGAACTTTTTGGAGCAGTGTTGAGACTTCCGGCGTGGCCTTCTTTCCAAGCTCAAGTCTCTGAGGTCAGGTTTTCTCTACGTGGATTTCAAAACTGGAAAATTCATGTAGAAGCAAAGACAAAGAATATAGGTGCTCATCTCATGGCTCAAAGTGTGACAGTGGAGAATAGGACGCAATCCTATATCGCCTCAGGGTCTCCCTTGTGGCTAAAGTCCATTTTCGATAATGAGAGAGTGTAAAACCCTTGTTTGGTGTCAATTTTTTTGGTGTAAATATAGTGACTCAGACACTGGCCTCCTCCGTTGTGGAGTGTTCTCTTGGCTCTTATTTATTGTTTGTTGGTTTCGCTTGGTTTATAAGAAAAAGTTTTGTTGAAAAAAAAAAAAAAAAAAAAAAAAAAANTACACTCGGATTTGAATCAAGTTATGATTTGAAACGAGCTAAATCTTATCAATTAAAAAAATGTTTAAAACAACAATGTTTATATTTAGGGTTTTGTAAACTACGATTTGTGACTTTAAAGTTTCTTCCTCAATTTTGCTTACGACAATCTACTCTCATCGAATTAAGACATCCACTTTCGTTCCTTCGACTGAATTTTTTATTCATCATTTTCTTTAAAAATCTCACACTGACTTCCTCTTAGAAATCTCCCGCTTTCCATTCTAAATCTCACTTCATTTCATGATTTTACAGTATTCTTTAAAACCCATAATTTTGATTTGACTCACAAGATTTATAATTTCACTCTTGATATGTTGATTGATATTATTGTGATTAATGGGTTTGTTCTGATTTTTCCAAACTATTTTTTACAATCTTCTTCCCTAGTCGATTCAAGTGTAAGACGCTTTGATATTCCTGAACTAATAATCTAGATTGTGTTTTAGATTATATTTTTACTAGTTAACTGTAATGTAATCTTAAATAGTGACAAGCTTAAGTAGGGAAATTCGTGAAGGGTCAGGCCTAACAGGGTTTAAAAACCCTTAACAACATCCCTATGAAGGATGTTTCTAAATAAAATACTCTAATCATAATTACAAGTTTATTTAGGTGTTCCTCCAATTTTGATGTATAAGATGAAAGTTTTGTAAATTAGTTTTTAGAGTATATAATTTTCCCCAATAATTATCAAATGTTTAAGAAACAAAATGCAAATGATAGACTTTAACATGAATCACCTTAGCATGAATTATTCAATTATTTTCTCGTAGGATTCAAACCGTTGACAGAAAGCCTATAGTTAAGTTGATTATGGAAGAGATAAAGAATTGGCAAATTATTTTCATCCATTCGAGAAGAAGGAGATGGTGCTTTTTATGAACAAAACTTTACGTCTATTTATAGGAAAACATTACAAAAGCTAATAACGTTTATTCTCCTCACAAATTTAACAACTTGAGCCAATCCAAGAAAAAAAAATGCAATTAGGTCGATGGTTAGAAAAAAGAATTAAACTTACATGTACACATAACGTTTCATGTTATGGATCCTATATTTTGGGTTCCAATATTCAAAAGTGTTCTTAGTCAAAGATTTTAAAGTTTTGGTTTAAGGATTCCACATTTTTGATAGATGTTTCCATTTTTCTTAATCTTGAATTGTTCATTTTCAAGAATTTATATATGTTTGTATATATGATAAACTTTATTACACCAAATGGTAACACCTTATTAACCCAAATGCTCTCACGATATATTTTTTATTTGTAGTGTTTGGGCAGAGAAACCTACATGTTTATGTAGGGTTATCAAAAGTCAAATCAATATCCGAACATAAATTACCGATAAAAAAAGAGAAAATTCAGAAGAAAACTGATAAAGTCTTCTACAAAGAAGTGTTTGGAAACAATAAGTAGCCATCTGACTCATTTTTTTTTTGTTTTTCTAATATTTCGTACAATTTTTTCGATTCTTCTCTAATATACTTCACGGTGTTAACAAATTTCGGGTTTAGACTATTTATAACTTTACAACTAAGATAGTATGTGAATATCAAATTTATGTATGGATAAATCCACATTTTAAACATATAAATCATATATTAATTTTAAAATTCAATTTTAAAATTCAATCGTATAAGAAGATATTAATCACACATTGAAACAATCTTCAAAATGATCACGTCCAAACATACTGCAAATTTTTTCCCTCGGGTATATATGGCCATGTTATAAACTTTCAGTAATGATATGATGGATCCATACTGTAAATTTTTGGGTATATTGGTCCAAATTAGGGTATAGTGTATTATTTAAAATTAAAACGATTGTTGTTACAATGATTATAAATAATATAATGCTTAAATGTTCTTTACCATATGCTATAATAAAAAATTAGTTTACATATTTGTGCATTGAATGATTATGTACCTCTTCGAGTATTTTACTAAAGGTCTATACTATATCAAAGCTTATGTTTGTCAGGGCGATGTAAGAGCTTAATCTTACACAAGTAAATTTGTAACAAACTGAATCCAAGCATCGATTTAGTTTTATATATCCAAATTAGTGTGTAGTATACGTCAAACAAACTTAAGATGCATAATCAAGTGGAGTATAAAGTTTCATACTGTAATTTTTTCCCCTTGAGTATATATGGCTAAGCTATAAATTTTTATGTTTAGGTATAATATCCATACTGTAAATTTAATGGTTGGGTATATAGTTTCAAATTAGGGTATAGTGTATTATTTAAAAATAAAACCATTTTTTAGACAATGATTATAAATTTCCTACGGTATGTATCATGCTTCATCCACCACTAAACTATACCCTATGATTAATTTATATGTCCCACACAAAATCTAATACTTCATCAACCATTCTTCATACCATGTGGTTAATTTATATGTTTGGAACTATATGTTTATATATATATATATATATA
>OVAF01003654.1:713-11774 GCA_900406245.1 Odontarrhena argentea
ATTACACAAGCTTTAAATTTCTTTTTTTAATTACAAAATTTACGTATTTAATTAGCTACATTCAATACACAGAGACCAATAAAAGAAAACGTTCATTCAATACTCATACTAATTGTGAATGGTCTATCAAGAAGGAAAATGTCCTACCAAAAAAAAAAATCAAGAAGGAAAATGCACTATTTGTATGAAGCCACCTAAATTCATAAATAATAGCGGTACTGTTGTTTTTATATTACCAGTTTTGGCAAAGAGAGGTTGCGAGTTTGCAACAACAACTTCACTATCTACAAGAATGTCACAGGTAAGATCTCTCTTGTCCCTTTAGAAAGAAACACAAGCATCATGTAAGATCTCTCTTCTAAAATATTGGCAAGAGCCCAAAGAAAAATGAACTTGTCAAAATTAGAGGTTGCTAAGAAAGAAAAAAACATTATAGAGTTATATATATGATGTACTCCTCCCAAAGGCATCATAAAATTTATTTATAATTAATGCAGAAAATTGATCGGAGAAGAACTTTCTGGAATGAATGCTAACGATCTTCAAAATCTCGAAGACCAGCTCGAATCAAGTCTAAAGGGTGTTCGTCTACAAAAGGTACATAGTTTGGACATATAATACTGGTTTAACTCCTTTAGTGCCATATGATTTGAGTTGTGTCCAGTTTTGGGTCTTTGCACCATAACTTAGTTCAATGTCAACACTAGTTTTACTACCGTTTTTTCGTTTTTGCAGGACCAACTTTTGACAGATGAAATCAGAGAACTTAATCGTAAGGTTTGTTAGCTCTTTTTGGATGATTCGAAGACTCAAATATTTCCTTTCTTCTCTTTTTATCCGCTATAACTCTTAGAAGTAACCTTGTTTGATTTTATAAATTTCAGGGAAAATTCATTCAAAGAGAGAATCAAGAACTACATAGTATGGTAGATATAATGCGTAAAGAGAATATTAAACTACAGAAGAAGGTGATGTAGATGAATTTTATACAGATAAAAATACAAACTCTCTTCGCGTATGAATATTAATTCACGTTATATATATATCAAATGAATGAACACTTGCAGTATCAGGTTGATGGAAGAACGAATGTGATTGAAGGTAATACAAGTGTAGATCCTGTAAGCAGCAACGAAAACGAAACATCTGCACCACATTTTCAACTCATATTACTACAACCTCCTAGAGAAAAATCAATAAAATTGGGGTAAACTGTTCACTTAGCCACTTCTTAATAATACTTATTCAAGCTTATATTTATAAAACTTATAGAAAATGTCTGCATATTGGACCAGGCTGCAGCTACCCTAGCAAAACATGTTTGGAAACGATCCATATACAAAAAGAAGTTGTCATTCTGTCCACTACATTATGGAGTTTGTATATGACATGACTCTCTTTCTCAAATTACTTTTAAAATGAAGTTACTTGTTTTGTGCACATCATGAAATAATAATGGGATGTGATTATGTGAGTGCCAAATACTAGGCATAATTCTACCATTTTCTTATTTAGTCAATTATATTAAACTAACCAAATCTATTTAGTAAAACTAAACATTTTTATAATAAATCTATACATAGCATGCAAGATAATTCAACTGAAAAACTCTTACGAGGTATCATAAATATATGTATGGAGTATGGACAATGCACAACTTAACCTATTTCCCACTTCTTAGAAGTATGAGAATGTAACATGGCACGTTTACAACTTAACCTAATTTCCCACGTTATATACGTTTCACTTTTCATTACCTTTGAGAAGAGGATTCGTTTGAGAAGCTTTTAAATCTATAAAAAGATTAAATCTTCTTTGATACGTTTCAAACCCCAACCAACATTTTTCTCTCACTTGTTGAAGTATAATGTGTTCTTGATTTTCCTCTCTATCTAGCTAGTATCCTTACAAGAACTTCCTTTCTTTTTTATCGACAAGGTTGCGAGATTGAGGTACTACTACCTTAAGTTTGAATGATAGGACTACCTTGAGGTAGGTAAGAGTCTCGGATAAGGTTGAAAGCCTCTAAATTGAAGACGCAGTTGTTGTTTAGGGAAACATTAGTATGTACTTAGGCTGGTAGACTTGGTTTTAGAGATTTTTAATGATGTTTATTTGCAGGAGAGGTTAGGAGAGGTTGGGTGTAGGGGTGTCAAGTTGGGTAACCAACTCATTTTTTAATTATATTTAATTCAATTTTAATTTTATATTAGAATCTCTATACAATTTTGTCAAATTTTTCATATTCAATGGTTGGACCTATGTGGGGTTCTTAAGAATTAAATAAATTAATATTTTGACAATAAATAAATAAATTAATATTTATGAGAAAAAAATTAATTATAAATTATTTTGTTTACATTACATTTTATACAAACACAAATATATTACACGAAATAAATTTTCTTAAAAAATATTGATAAGAACATGTAACTTACGAAAACAAGAATTGAGATATTGATAAGAACAGAAATTCTGAAACTGCTTTCGTCATTTAAATTCACCAAACCAATTGCAAAATGTGAGACTCTCAACTCATAACCAATTGTCCAATCAAACCCTCTAGACAATCCACATTCTAACCAACTTACAGTAGTCTTGGCTTATCAAACACCCAATGGTCTTGGCTATATATAAGTCAGCATGAGACTTGCCCACAGATGGACAAGAGGTTGTTGTTGTATACATGAGGCCTCTAGTTAACTGGACGAAACAAGATCACAAGTAGATAGCAAACAAGAGGTCTCACACTATTCTTCTTAACATCAAGCTAACACAAGAAAATCATAACTCTTGCTTGCCTCGAATTCACAATGACTACATAATGTTAAAGACTAAATGAAGAATGGGAAGTGACCCACTTAACCATAGCTCTATATCAAATTCAGAACACACAAGAATTGCTTGGTTGAATCACTATTTCAGGTTACAAGATCATGTCACTATTCACTAACAATCAATCATAGTTGCAAATGGAGAGAAATATAGAGAGATGACCTGAGCCGGACTCGGATAAATAGAACTTGAAAACATGAAACTATTGATGTTGTTCTTAATACCAACACAAAAACAATACTCAATTATCCTATGACAGATAAAATTCAATTGGGTTTTTTACCTAGATAAAATGGATCTTGGACATTTAGTTTCACCAAAGTCTTCAGCCAAACTCAAGCAACTCTGGATCCTGCACAATGAACATGTCAGATTAAAAAAAAACTCAAAACATACTGACCCGTAAGCAAATAAATCATTCAGGAGTGAGAGGGACATACCTTTTCATCAAACAACCAGAGAACTTCTTCACACCTCTCCTCTATGTAGAGAATGTGTTCGTGGACCACATCCATTTACACCACTAGATGAATACCTCGCAACAACAATTGAAAAACACACAAGACATCAGACATTTCCAAAACTTCATGAATGCCAAAAGAAAACAATGGCATGACTCTTTTTGAAGCTCAACACCTGGATTATCAGTGTATGTAGACACCATAACTCACAGTAAACTCAAACCTTAACACGATTCGCAGTGTAAGCAAGAAATCTAGGTCGAAATCTCAATCACAAACCCCAAGTAGCCTAATCAAAACCCTAAGCAGGAAAACTCAATCACCCGATTCCATATGAATTTGGTCTCAAACAGATAGAAATCGAGACGAAATTAAAGAAGGAAAACTCAATCAATTCCAGGTGAATCGATTGATTATGAGGGATTTCAATGACAGTCGAATTGTCCAATCTTCACCACATACCAAAATCTGGTCTCAAACATATGGAAATCTTGACGAAATGAAAGAAAAATCATTCGATTCAAGCTAAATCAATGGAAATCGAGAGAATCAGTTGAATCGTTGATACAATGTGATTTTGCCCGCTTTTATACACATTCGTAGCTATATTTTAAAGGAATTTTCCCGTGTTTTATCATTTTAAGAGTGTTTTTAGGTGAAAGTACATGTTAGGGTCTTTTATGGCTTTTTATATAAAGACCTATGACGTTTATCACCAAGTAATGGAGCAAGGACCGAAGAAATGAGGATTCCTACCGTAGAGTGACTATCGACAGCCTACCAAGGGATTGACCGACACTCAAAACGAAGATTCCATGAAATTCACATATCAATGTCGATCGACACTCCACCCTATTGTCGATCAACACTCGCCAGGAGGCAGAAATATAAACTTTCCATAAGACGTTCGATCCGTAATGAAGGCTGGTTGATACTCGATATTCTCCTTCTAGAAGACACCTTATTACCCAAGCTCGTGCCTCTACCTATAATTACACTTGTTTAATTAGACTCTTTTTTATTCATCCAAGTTTTGTTACACACATTCTGAGTTCATTTCCAATAAAATATGTCTTTTTCCCTTTCTATGAGTGAGTAGTTCATTTCTTGGAGTCTGTGTAGTAGTAGAATTGTACATCTCTCGTGGTAGAATGGTGTCAGTTCTCTTTGTTTTCAATGATATTCTTTAGAGTGATCTGATCTCTATGCCATTCCTGAGAAGGGATGATCTTTAGGTATTAGGATGTAAGTTCCCCAAGTTGAACGGTCTTAGGGTTCTAGGAACTGAAAATGTCGTGGTTATGATACGCCGGGATTCCAATAATAGACGCTACTAACCATATGACGAACTACAACTAGTATTATGAATTGATCGCTTTATTTATGAGTCTAGTCTATATCTCTATGCTCTCATTTTGTTGGTGCCATCACTGGAAGGTATTCAATGGGGGTGAGAAAAGTCTTCACCTGCGCGAGAGCAATAGTCTTGTGAAGCAACATGTGTTCTAGCTCAAGAACGAGAAAACTCAGAGCGTAGTAGCGAGTGAAACTCTGTTTTCCGACACCCACCTCGGACCCTTGTCGATTGACGTCCTGCAAAGGTGTCGATCGACACTAGTCCGAGAGTCTACTACTTGATTATACTTTCTGAACCTATATGGATCTTAACGTTTTCTAATTATTGTTTTACCGTTTACAGCATTATCCTGCAACTGTTACCATTAATCATCATCATCATTATCTTCGTATCACTTGATTTTTGGTTCTTTGCTTACTTGTTTCACCATCATTATCGTACTTTGCTTTATTAGTTTAGTATTTACTTTAATTGTATTTCATTTCTAGTCTATATTGTTCATTGGTCCCTGTGTTCGACCCCTTATATACTACATCGATTAATTTCGGTGTTTTAGTCGGGTTATAAATTTTTATTTGATAACCCGGTATGAAAAATATCGTCATCAATCGCCTCTGATGAACATTGTTTTTGTCGACATAGAAAAGAGAGAAAGAGAAAAGAAAAAAAAGAGAGAGAGAGAGAAAGAGAAATGATGAGAAAAACATTTTATATTTACTTTTAAGGCAATGACAAACGACCACGTGTCGTACCTTAAGTGTTTCTTGTGAACCCAAATTTTAGAATCGGTTCTGAGCACAGTAGCCCATTTCCTTTTCTTTTTGAATTAAATGTTGGCTCAAATTTTAGATAAGGATCCCCTAAGCTCCACTAATGGAGATGGTTTGAGTTACTCAAACTCATTTAGCTAATAAGTTGAATTAACTCATAAATCATATAAATCAATGAGTTTGGGTTAAATGGGTTGACTCATCATCATTGCACATGCTTTAAAGAGGGCAATGATGGATTTTAATAGAATTTAAATTTTAAGCAGAGGGTGTTATTCAATGATGGATTTTAATAGAATATAAATCTTAAGCAAAATCCAGTGTTATTAAATTAATGATTTTAAATCATACACTAAAACTCATCGTTATTCAATCATTGATTTCAAATCTTACTTTAAAATCCAGTGTTATTCAACAAAAGATTAGAAAACTTACTTTAAAATCCACTGTTATTCAACATCAAAAGATTTTAAAAATCTTAGTTTTTAATGGATTTGAAATCACCATGGATGGATTTTAATGAACAAATTATTATAAACAAAATCTCATTGATACTGCAGAGATTTTAGAATCCAAAAAAATAGACTCCATCAAACTTAAAATTTTGAAAGAATATAAAACTGATGAGTCTAATTTTAAATCATTGAGTAAGTTTAGGGACTTTAAGATTTTTTTTATTACTTCCTGAAATATTATATTTACGTTAAAATTATGGAATTACATTGTAATATCGAAATTATAAAATATTATTTTTCGCTATAACAAAAACAAAAAATTTATCACTTAAAATCATAAAATACTATTTTTATCAAAACCGTAAAATCTCGTTTTTCTGTCAAAACCGCAAAATCACGTTTTCGGCCAAATCCGCAAAATCACTTTTTCAGCGAACTCCGCAAAATCACGTTTTCCCGTCAAAACCGCAAAATATATTTTCCCGCCAAAATCGCAAAATCTAGCTTTCCCGCCAAAACCTCAAAATCTAGTTTTCTCGCCAAAACCGTTTAATCTAGTTTTCCCGCCAAAACTGCGAAATCTTGTTTTCTCATAAAATCTTGTTTTCCCACAAACCCCGTAAAATCCCACAAAATCCGCAAAATCTTGTTTTCTTATCAAAACTGTAAAATATTTTTTTCCCATCATAACCGTAATATTTTCTTTTCTCGCCAAAACTGTAAAATTTCAGTTTCCACTAAAACAAAAAAATATCGTTTTCCCGCAAAAGACGTAATTACAATGAATCATTAGGGATGTTATCAAATTGCTTAGAGTTTATCAATTCGATTGGATATTGTTATCAATGATTTGAGAAATTGGTTTAATTTGGTATTGCTTAATTTTCTAAAAGAAATAATGGGTTAAATGAGTAATTCATTAACTCAATTAAACCAAACTTAATTGACTTATAAACTCATTTGAGCCACAATTCATTTGAGCCACAATTCATTTGAGCCACAACTCATTTGACTTATAAACTTATGTTGATCCAAATTTATAACTCATTGAATTTATAAGTTGGATTGAGTTGGGTTAACCCATTCAAAATGACTCATTTTGACACCCCTAGTTTTAAAGTGGTTCTAATAGTTTTATGAGGCAACATGTGTTCTAGCTCAAGAACGAGAAAACTTAGAGCGTAGTAGCGATCGATACCACCATGTGGTGTCATCCGACACCCACCTCAGACCTGTGACGATCGATGCACTGCAAAGGTGTCGATCGACACCAGTCCGATAGTCTACTACTTGATTGTATTATCCGAACCTAATTAGATCTTAACGTTTTTATCATATTGTTTACATCGTCTATCATCATCATTCATCACAGTTTGCGTACTCATCTTCTTCCTCATCACTAGATCTCATCATTTTGGTTACTTGGTTACTTGGTTGCTTGATTTCTCATCTCATTTTTCACTTAGATCACCATTTGCATCCATAATCTCATCATCCTCCATCTAGTTTGCTTCCAAGTTTCATATTTTACTTAAGCATTGCATTTCGAGTCTAGATTATTCATTGGTCCCTGTGTTCGACCCCATCTATACGACACCGATTAATTTCGGTTGTTTAGACGGATATTATAAATTGTATTTGATTATCCGGTGCGAAAAAACACCGTCATCACCAGTGCCATTTTGGGTCCAGCAAACGATGACATCAATAAAATGAATAACTACATGCTCTCCAAACTAGAAGGTAAAAGTTTTCATTTAAAATTCTTTTAGTTATATCTACTTTACTCTCTTATTTATTAGCATTATTTTTCCATTTTATGTAATTTTTTATTTATATTTTCAGAGAAATGGTTTAGTTTTTATTTATATGTGAACTAATATTGGTTATGCAAAACACTAGGTAAAAAATGGAATACCTACGCTCATATAACATTTCTCCAGCAACGACTACACCTAGAAACAAAGAAATTTATTCCACAGAGTATCTGAACATTGTTAACATTTCAAGATTACCAAAGCGTAAACTGAAATTATGCAAACACTGAAATTATGCAATTATGTGTTGGCGAAACAGTGATCCTATGGGTGGATTATGTAATGATATCAGGTTTATCATTACACAAATGATTAGATGGGTTATTCAGATTATAATCATAATATGAAGAGAAAAAATTATTTGAGAATTAGTTTTGATACCTAGGATGTATGATGAGGACACCAGCATTGACCCCGCATTGATGTTACCCGAAAGAGACCCGGATCCTGCGCAGGAAGTTGTAGTCATGAAGGATCCTCCCAAGACACGAGCAGGAGTCAAGAGGCTTAGGGAAGCATTCAATAACTCAATCCAAAGCTTGCTGGCCCAAGAGATTCAAGAAGGAACGGACAAGCTTCATGTTGGAGGCCATCAGAAGCATCTGAAGCCTTCAAACGGTCGAGCTCTTCTTCTCTTCATTTAAAACGAGCAAGGCCTAGTATAAGGCAAGGAACCACGTCTTAAGAAGCCTAAGAAAGTAAGTGTTTCAATTATAAGTGCATTTGTTCAATTTGCAGTTCCATTAGACTAGTTTATGCATTTTTGGATTTTGGCCCGTGTTTAGAGTCTTTGTAGTATGATTTTTCGTTTTGCATTTTATTAGGCCCATTTGTATTAGGTTTTTGCCCTAGAGGTCACAGCTGCTGAACCATTTATAAGGTTCCTTCTCAGCTTTGTATTTTTGAGACAATTATCAATAAAAAACGCACTTTCTTACTTTGAAGAGAAATCGGTTACTCTAGGGTTTTGCTTTCTTTGGAACACCAATGCGACCAGAATTATTTCAAGGATATTCACGAGTTCATACTGATCTTATGAGTGTCACTCGTTCATCCCCATCGATCATCATCCAGCCTTTTGAAGAGAGGCTTGAATCCATTCAAATCGCACCATCAATCCACTTCGATCATCAATTTTCCTTTTCGTTTGAGACTTGAGTCTTACGTTGAGGATCCGTTCTATCCATACACAATCACCCCCTGATCGTGTATCAATGTATGTTACAACACCATATACAAAGTTCCCTTCCACAGGCGTCGAAGACAATTTTTGGTCATTTAGCATTTACAATGACCATCAGTAAGAGTTGGGAACACCACTTAAAAAAGTGTGGTTTGTTCTTACCAAGACGGGTATTCTCTCATAAACAATATTACGTCGTATTCTCAAGAGGCAAATCCAGGTTGGACGTGAAAGTTCTAGTAGTAGATTAATAAAGGAAATTCCAAACAAATCGTCGTTTATAAGGAGGTTTTTCAAAATCATTTAGTATATATTTCTAAATATCTGCTACTATTACATTTTTACAAATGCTATTTTGGTTTTTATACTTTTTTCCGTTGCTTTATTCTAATAAAGTTTATTTTATAAAAAATATATATATGTTCATATATCACTAAAACATTCATATTTTTTGTTATATAAAAATACAAAAATTATATTCGGGTCTGCAATGTGGGTACAATTAAACTAGTATAACTTTTAGGTGTATGTGTCTAATGCGTTAAATTATTGAAAAATTGATGTTTTTGGTTGCGTTTAATATTTCCATTTTTCTGAATCATATGCGGATATTAAAATTTTAATATCTAAGGGGATCCAAGGTGTTAAAGCACCCATATTAGTAAGATACTCTCAAAAGCCATTAAAACATCCATATTGGTAAGATATTCTCAAGAGCCGTTAAAGGATCCATATTGGTAAGATACTCTCAAGAGGCGTTAAAGCACTCACATCTTAACAATATAAATAATGATTTTCCTATAATTTAATTATATATTTAAATTATTAAACAAAACAAATAGAGCCAATCACACAAAAACACATCTGAGATAGATTTTTTTATATAAATATGATTTAATTATTAAGAGACTATACCCATTTTATAATTGGAGAAAGAGTGTGCCTCAAGGAAAGACACTCTCACTCCAATTCAAGGGGACGTTTTTACTAATTTTACCATATATATTTAGGGAATTCGGCCAAAAAAGCGTGTATTTTCCCAAACTTGCCAAAAAAAACACGAACTCCAAACTGACCATAAAAAACATGGAACTTTCATTGATTTTTCTATTTAATACCAAACTTATAGTTGACTGGCCAATTTAGCACACCGTTAATTTTTTAACAGAAATCGTTAACGGCATCCATCACATGAAACGACGTCGTTTTGGTCGTTTTCGAAATTTGAATTTTTCGTTCAAAACGACGTCGTTTTGAGCTATTTTAATGGCAAAAATCTGCGTCCACCAAAGCTCGAACTCCATACCTCAAGTTCATTTCGCATGACTCATTACCACTGTGACACTATCTGATGCAGATATATTTAGAATATATCTAAATATCATATTATTTACTTAATTATTATTTTGATAATTTCCTTTTATTATTTTAGGGCTTTTCTAGGGTTTTTAGATTCATTATAAATAAGCCATCTAGGCCTAAAGTTGTATTCAATGATTGATTTATAAAATAGAGAGCTTTTGCTTTTGAGGGAGAATTATATTCTCTATCCCTTGTCTTTGATTTGATTAAATTCATCAAACAAGAAGTTGGTCTTAAGAGTTGATTAAATTCCTCTTAATCGATCCAAGCAGGTCCTAAGAGAAGATTCCCTGAATCCCTTGGTTGAGCTGTGTTATCATAGCTTCCGCTACATCAGTTGGTATCAGAGCTACGTCTCTTTGNNCTCTTTGATTTCTCAATCGAAGAACGATTCTGGTTGACATGATGAGTCAAAGCTTTTATCCTATCCCGGACGAAAATCCTTTTCTTGAGAGAGAATACCAAGAGATCTACAGAGAGATCTATGGCGATCCTGTCTATGATATCTATGAAGATGATATCATAGTTATTGAGTTCGTCATTGAAGAAGATTTTTTTAAGAATTTGAAGCATGTAGAAGTGAGACAAGATCAGATATATGCAGAGTTCGTGCAAATATCGGATCGTGTAAAATCTGGGCGGATGCAGATCTCAGAAAATTTCAGAGAGGTCCAGATCTGTGCAGATTTGGTTCGTCCAATATCCGTGCAAAATCCGGTGAAGAAGTTTGTATATGAAGATTTATGGAAGATTGAAAGAAAAAGGAAGTTTGGATTTGAAGATTTATGGAAGATTAAGAGAAAAAGGAAGAAACCAAAGAT
>OVAF01003655.1:0-11771 GCA_900406245.1 Odontarrhena argentea
GTTGATTTAGACTTCTGGAATGGAGAAAACATCATACACAATACAAAGAAAAGAAAAGGAGGAAGCCAAAGCAAGCAGAATGATGAAGACAGTGTTGAGAAGAAGCAAAAGACAAAGACCAAATCAGATTTAGGCAAAGGTACCATGTCCATTATGTCCTTTAAAATTTCTTATATCTCTGTCTCATATTAATCATTTGATTCTGTGTTTTGTTTAAAATTTTGTGCAGGAAACTAATGGTGGACTTTATGAAGTGCATGGGTGTTTGAAACCAACAACAGACCCCATCATGACTGGATTGGTCAAACTTGTTGAATCTTTGGGTAGACAAGTATTAGAGATGAATGAGAAGCTTGGCTTGGGATTGAATGCCGTGATCGACTCAAGGATAGAAGCCTCTTTTGGACCATTGAAAGAGAAACTAGAGCAACAGATTGCTGCACTACAAGATGAAGTGAACCGGTTGCGAGAAAAGCTTACTAAGCATGAATCCAACGAAGCCACAACCTCAGTTGCACAGTCAGAAGAAGAAGAGAACAGTAAGGTGTCGGTAAGTGCTCAACACCATATTTTTACATTATATATTGCTGTTGGTGTANACTTGGGATTGAATGCCGTGATTGACTCAAGGATAGAAGCCTCTTTTGGACCATTGAAGGAGAAACTAGAGCAACAGATTGCTGCACTACAAGATGAAGTGAACAGGTTGCGAGAAAAGATTACTAGGCATGAATCTAAAGAAGCCACAACCTCAGATGCACAGTCAGAAGAAGAAGAGAACAGTAAGGTGTCGGTAAGTGCTCAACACCATATTGTTACATTATATATTGCTGTTGGTGTAATTCACATAAATTTCCATCAATTAATTGCTCTTATATTCATACTTTTACAGTCTTGGGTTGGTAAGGAGACAAAGAAGAATTTTGAAGACATGCCTATGTTGAGTGTGGTGAGTAAGAACAAGGTTGGAGATAAGAAAAAAACTGTGAAGAAGGTAGGGGGAGATAAATCACCAGTGAAGAAAGGAGGAAAAACAGAAGCTGTAGAGAAGTCTAACAATGAAATGGTAAGTCCTCACTATATTAGCAATGTTTCAGAGTTTGTTGGTACCATTAACCATCTTCTTTTCAACTTATACAGCCTGTGGGAGCTAATGGTAAAAAAGTTAACTTTGAAGACATTCCACTAGTTACGGTTTTTAAGAAGAGCACAGTTGGTGGGAAGAAGCAAACTGTGAAGAAACCTGTGGTTAAGGAGTTAGAGAGCAAAGGATTGAAAGAAGATGAAGAAAACAAATCAGCCAATGAGGACAAGGAGAAGAGAGAATTTAAGGAGGTCAACTGTAGAGATCACGTCGCTTTCGTCTTCACTATCTGATTCTTCACCCCTACTGTTCGAGACATCCTTCCCCTCTCTTTTGCGCTTTCCTGATTTGCCTCCACCACCATGTACTCCTTGATTCTCAGACTTTGTCTTCTCAAGCAACTGGACGCAAAGTTGCATCTCAGATGATTTGCACTGAAGGAAGAACTCATGAAACTGTCTACAATTGCCAATAGTCACCGGTGGTGTGTCTTTCGGTAGATTGGCCATCTTCTTCTTTGGAAACATGTAACTAAGATGGACATCGTAAATCTCTTTGTTCAGGCCGTAGTCCTCAGTAACAACGCGAATCACGTCTTGATAACGTGTTTTCTTGTTCGCAGAAAGAATTCTTGAACCCAATCTCGGATCAATATTAAAAACCCATCTCTTCTTCTCAAAGATCCACGCACCGCACACTGTGATTATCTGATACATAGGAAGATCGGAATATCAATCCACCGTGAAAAAGAGCAGTAAGAAATAGGAGAAATAGAAGTACAAGATAAAGGACTAGTGTGTCTTACTGGATAGTTGCACAATGGGTACAGTATGTTCATTCTATAAATTGAGTACTCTCATCTGTTACATTTAGTTACTTAACAATTAAACATAGCCATTTCTGTTTTCAAGAGAATGATATTTAATTTGGTTTAGAATCCAAATATAGAATTAAACATTAGGGCTACAATGACATATGGTAATAAATGAATAAACACGACGGTAGTGATTAGCTGGTATTTTAAAACATTCTTTGATGTCATGGAAACTGCATCCTGGGATTCTATCTTTTCCAATAGCTCCATATCCCAACCGTCTTGCATCTCCAGCTTCTTGTATGAAGCCATATTGCTCTTTTTCGACTGCTTTTGTATTCAATTTGCTACGATATTTAGTAATTGTGATCTTTTCCACTTTGCTTTCTTGTAAAAGAGGCATGGCTAAACAGAGATGTTACATAAGCTTGGGTCAATGTTATTTTTATTAATATGTAAAGACAGACATAAATATTTGCAAACCATTGAGATCTTTAAATCATCACCATAGTGTGTTCCTACATTGTCAAACAACAAACTGTACAAGCATAAACTTTAGAGATGGTTTCTAGTTTATTGGTTCCAAGTAGAGAATAGATACAGCCATGAACACGAGCAAACGCAGTAGGTCACTCTCTGAAATAGAACAGCTCAAAGAAAGCTTGTGCTGAGACATATTTCTTCTTACTAGTTCATCAACTGCGGTCTCTTGTTTCTTCAGAGATATTATAACCACAGCGAAATAGTTGTTCATCATTCTGAGCAGCTTCCCGCTGTCTAAAAATCGAGGTAACTCGTATGCTGAGACGGAGAACATCTTGCCATAACCGCTAATGTCTTTGGAGTCCCGCGACATGGATCACTGCGAAATGCTGTATTTGACACTTCGATTGAACAGCTTCTGTGTCCTTGGCACGCCTGCAGAAGAGAACAATGATATAAGATGACCAAGAATTGTAAAGAAATGTAACCACAATTTGTCCTGTCACCAATTTTTATGTTCCACTGGATGTTTCAGTTGGTTGCGAATGTGTCATGGAGATGTATGCTCAAAAACTTTGAGTTTGCAATTATATAGTTTACCTCAGAGACGATAGATAACGATTTGGATGTATGGCATTTCACAGTAGAAAACCTCTCGCAGCTACCTTTTGGAGTGCCATAGCTTGCAAATTCTATGGAGGATATTACATGCCCATCTTCACAACGCAGATGCATTTCTGGTGCCATATTATGTATTGACATTGTTCCGTTCATGAAGTTCTGCTTAGACCATTTCCGCAGAGGTGGATAATGCGATTCCGAGACTTGACCACACAGAATCCCAGCAGTGACTGTCTTTACTGAAATCTTAAATGGGTTTCCCCCGGTTTCTTCAAAGAGCACAAGTAGATTACTTGACGGCTTTAACCACGACCGTGGTACATGATACCTGTACAAATGATATTAAGTCAGTACCGGATTCAATAGTCGTTGCAGAGTTATTACATGCACATTACCTGGTTTGTGTAGGCTTTCCACAATTTGTTCTGCACTTATCTGAATTGTACGTTCCACGATAATCACAGGTTTCACATCCATCCTTTTGGGAAATGATACTCCAGTACCTTCCAATGTGGTGTCCGTTGACCCAGGCTTGTCCCTTTCCCATACTTTCAAGATCAAGAACAACAGGATCTGTTCCAGCCGGGGTCTCGAAGTATGTCTAATTTAATAAGAAGAAAGAGAGAAAAAAGGAACAGAGATCAGTTGACACGGTAATGAATACTCTCTTCGTTTATGATTACACAAAACGCCAACATGTTTACGGACTTACCTTGTACCACATAAAGATTGAAGGTGAAGCGTCGATCTCCAAGGTACTCCAATCAGCTTTTTCATTGTGTTCAACAGTATATATTTCCTCTGCCTCGCCTTTCAATCCCACCTAAAACAAAACCCAAACACAAAGATTTTCAGATTTCAAATAAAGCGAGAGAGGGAAAAAAAGAACCCACAAAGCTCATCTTTAAGGATTCTTATAGAAACCATGTACACCTCAACTACACCTGATAGGTCCATGAAAATTTTGACAGGTCCATATCTCCATGCTTAAATCCAGTAAGCTTTGCTTTGCCTCTAAAACCGGCTCCATCCTTCTCCATAAAAGCACCGTAATTCTGTGCCATTAAGTCGAAAAGTATCCAAATTAGCTGGAATAAAAAAAACAGTAAATAAAGAAAACAGGTTGTAGAGTTTTACCTGTAAACCAACTGTTTGAGTCAGCAGAACTAAATCATTGTTTCCCTGCACAAAACGTACAGGCTGCACAGCCTTCACCCAGTGCCCAACAACACTGCCTTTACTTCCATTCAACAGAAGGACAAAGTAAGCGAAAGATGAGAGAAAAAAAAAAGTTCTAAGACTTTGCACATCATGAAAGCACTGTAATCCTCTTGTGTTGATGTACACAACGAACCACAAGAGACAGCACAAACAACATTTCACAGACGCAATACAGGATTAGTGCGTTTGTACACTGACAAATATGCACAAGAATCAAGAGAGGTGTAGCAATAAATTACCTGAGATCTTTCTATTAACAAACACACGCAAAACATCCCTCATGCTATCAATTGACAATGTTGCATTAGCTCCATTTTTCTTCCAGAACGAGATATCGTCCTCAGATACGCTTATTCTGCATTTGGTTGAAAAAGAAGGAAAGCCGTTACAGTAAATGCCTTACATTTCACAGTACGATAATCCACTAGAGTACTGAATTAGCAAGAAAATATATAAAACAAACAATTTTAAATAACTCAGTCAAATGTTGATGCACAAGCTTCTTAGTATCTATCTTTTAGGAATTATTTTCCTTAACCAATTATTGGTAATTAGATCAGAATAGGTAACTTTTGATAGCTACCTGGTCCTACGCCACAGGTAATCAGACCGGTCTTTTGTAACATTCAAATGCTCCAATAACCCTTTGGAAGTGAAATTGTTTGCACCCCATATGCCAATAGGCTCTTTCAGAGCCATCCACGACTTTGAAATATATGAAACATTATCCTGCCTCACGACTTTTTGCAGTATAGACATACTACCCAAAGGAGGCCCAGCAGACTCTACCGTTTTAACAGAAGTTTGTGCTCCTACCTGTTCAAGACGGACAAAAACATAAATCTTAAAAAGCACCTTGGAAGAAAAAAAGGCAACTACTATCCAAAGAAAACAAAAAATGCCATTTTCCTGATAGGACAGAACTGTCAAGCACAGCATTGGGGTGTCACCTGCCTGTCATTGTTATGTCGGAAAAAGTGGTCGCAAGAGTTTCATATAGTCTTACGAAAAAAAAAAAAAAAAAAAAAAAAAAAAAAAAAAAATAGNATTTAAATGTCCCAAATGAAAAAAATTCTATGAAGGCATTTTAAAGATTTTGGTCACAATTAGCAGTACTCTGAATGTTCTAAAGGAAATGTCAGACCAATACTGGACTAAGTTTAAGGATGAGAAACTGCCGACAAAGAAACTTTTCAGAATAGCACAAGCAAAATTACTAGTCAATGAATTTACAATATAGATAGATATGAAATCAAACCTTGGCAGTGTTGAAGGCTACATGTCGGCAGTCTGGCAATATACTCACTGACCAAGGTGGAAGGGTATATGATTGCCCATTAAATTTCACATGTGCGGGTTTATGCTCATCGATGTTGGCAAGAAATGCAGCGCACACCTTTCCTCCAATCTCACCATCTCCATGATAAATGTGTGCCTGGACTTTGCATTATTTACAACTAAGAATCCAGAATCTTTAACATAGATAATATTCAACCTCATCTTCATACTGAAAGTTAATCAAAACAAAAGGGTAGTAATTTATACAGTATGTAAGTCAGATTTATACGTACGCTTAAACTAAAACTATCTTCTGAAACACCCAATAAATGGGAACCAAGACTATACTTATTCAGAACTAAACTAAACTTTTGACAGCCAGGTAAATTAGAGTAAGAATTCATTGGCAGGAAATCTATCAGCACCAGTGAGTTCTTCCAATGTAACTATATGCAACGAGTAACTAGAATAGGAACACACCTCCTGATTTGATCCCAGTTTTCTATATTGAGGTGACTCTGCCGCAACAAGAGCAGGTTCACAGAGTTTTATGGCAGCATGAAGATCCCTTAGATGCCCCCATTTTGGCTCGCTCCTCAGACCTTAGACATAATTCACTGGAAAAATAAGTAACTTATATATTTCGAAATCTGTTTTCTTGCTAGTCTTAGTTTCACACACCATACTCATCGAGAGGAGCATCATAATCATAGCTTGTAATGTAGAAAGGCCCACCAGAAGTTCGACCAAAGTTTGTTCCACCAAAATACTGCAACGACAAAAGAGACTCATCAATGTATGCAGCACAATCAGATGCAAAGCATTATCATAAGCGTTCTGTAGTCAAATTGAGCAAAAATAATTTACACAGTGTGTAATTATGTACTATATAGCCCACCTTCTAATCATCTAGGGTTCTAAGAGAGGCATGTAAAGTAATACTATGGCTTACTAAAAACTAGTATTACAACTCGAGGAAAAAACCTATGGAACTAATCATGTTGTTATGAATATCAATTGGAAGCAGTTGCAGAAGAAATATGAACAGCAAATATTCTTGGGCAGGAGAAAATGAGAAAGAGTATAGAAAAATGTAGTGTGTACTTATAGTACCATGTAATAATTTTGAAAGCTTCCACCCCGCTGATAAAATCTTGCAACTGCAAATGCAAGATCCTCAGCAGGTCTGTGAGGCAAACTTCCACCCCACCTCGTGTACCTTCAAAAAGTCATCCTAACATAGTCATTTAATTCACCAATTAATATAACAGTAAAAAGCATAATTTAGAGAGATGCAACCACAGCCTAATAGCCAGAAAGATTAATATGTTTAGCTTTTCTGATTAGGAGGCGAGGGTAATAACTGTTAAGTTGGCCTTGAGACCAAAAAGAAAAAAAGAAAAAAAATACTTGAAGTAAACACTTCTTTGATAAGACTAAAGCTTTTCCAGAAGAATACATAACAAAAAAACATACCATCCATCCCAGTCCTCTGTCCAAAGTACTGGTTTCGTCTGTGAATTTGGTTTGAAACCATCATAATAATATCCATTGCATGCATCAATCTGATATAAAAGAGACGTCAAAAGGGATGTTTCTTAAAGGGAAACTATAACATACATGAATCTTTTTTTTCTAAGAACTGATTAAAAAAAAAATCTCAGGATCACGTTTCATAATAAACTGAACTTTAAGAAGTCAATGACCACAGGACTGTAAAGCCTAAGCATCTCAATCATATTTTAGGAACTCAATGTAAATTTTTGTAAAATTCATCAGACCAATGAACAGGTGCAGCTACATGATTAAGGAAAGACATCTTAATGCATAAAAATCAAGTTAGCGACATTACAATATTCTCTGGAGCGTCTGTTTGCTTGCACATGACCCATGGAACTCCAGCACCAAGCCCTAGTGCCATGCTAGCTGCCCATTTAACGTAATCTTTTCCCTTTTGCCCATATGATTTCTCAGCATCCCCATATTCATTCTCAATCTGTGTAACAAATATTTCAGTCTGTAGCTTTCTCGTTAAACAAGCTACGTTACTTTAAAAGTTCTTAAAATTTCATGTGGAAAAAACACCGAAAAAAATAAACACAAGAAAAAAAAAAAAAATTTGTAGAACAATCAAAAACAGAAGAAAAAAGATTGATCTTGTCAAAATAAATTAAAAAAGGCCAATACTCCCTCCCTCAACGGTGCTGGCATTCTACATTGCACAAAACTTTCTCTATGTATACATTTACAACATTCTATTTAGAGGAGTACGCAGTCCGAGTTAAGCTATCTGGGTTATGAAAGAATGCCAGAGACTGTCACCAACATACCCATAATCACACCTTTCTAGCAAGGCCATAAAAAGAAAGAAATCACAGTGATTTGGAAAGAAAGCTACAGGTAATACAAAATCCCCATATTACCTGCAGCATGATTATCGGACCTCCTTGCCAACAGAACATCTTTGCTTCACGCATCAAGTCTACAATCTTTGTTACAAACTTCTGCATCTCTTTCTGAAAAAAATCAAACAGAAAAGTGATGATTATATAAGATGATAACAAAGCTAAAACAGAACAATGGTCTATAAAATGTGAAATGAGCAGTTAAATTAGAATGCACCTTAAAAGGCTCATTGTCTGTTCGAAACTCGATGCCAGGAACATCACGCAGCCACACTGGAAAACCCCTAATAAACATGAAAAGAAAAGAATAAATAGAGCTCAGTAACAAAAAAAACAAATCAACACAAACAAATGGTTGTGTGAAGAAAATACCCAAAATTCCACTCAGCACAAACATAAGGACCTATTCGTAGATGAAGATAGAGACCACTTGATCCAATAAGCTTCACAAATTTGACAAGGTCATACCTTCCTTCAAAGTTATACTGAGAAACAACAAATTTCCAGCAAAAAAACAGTTAAATACAGTCTTATACAGAGATACAGCACAACATCAACACAAGACACTGGAGAAACTTAACCAACCTGACCCTTTACAGGCTCATGCCCATTCCAGAACACATAAGTCTGAATCACATCAGCACCACCTTCTTTACTCTTTGCAATCAGATCAGGCCACATCTAAAACCAATTTTCGAAATTCCAATCAATTTCAATAGCAAGCTTTAAAGAAATAGCAATTGCATAGATCAGCATTTTAACAAAACTATCAGAAATTGTCAAAAATACTGAAAATAGAAAGTTCAGTGAAAGAAATAGTCACTTCAGGAGTAGCGCGAGGGTAGTGAATCCCAGCAGAGACAAGCATTCGCCTTTTTCCGGCGACGATTAGAGCTCGATGATCGTAGCTGACATTGAACGGTTCAAAGAAAGTTCCGGAGACAATCGGCAGAAACACAAGGAAAGCGATAATCGGTGGAAACATCCGCCCTCGAAGCGAAGAAATTCGTGTTGAATCGGCCATAGAAGAAGTAAGCTAAGCTCACCAAAGTCCACAGAGTTTCCTTTTCATCAGAGGAAGAAGACGCAACTCCATAAGAAAAGCAAGCTTGTGAACTGTGATCATATTTCCCGATGAACCCCATATTTCTAATCAATTCTATAATTTTCCCAAAATTATATAATAGTACAAACAAGCCCACAAGATAAAGGTTATTACTTTGACTCTAATCCTGATTTTGACACATCTACTCTCCGAAGCACACAAAAAAAGGAAATATTGTAACACGTTTTCAAATCCAGCAAGGATTATATTTGATGAGAGTAAAGTTACTTGGAACCTAAGGAAATTTCTAGTATTTCCTTTTTTCTGATCTCTATATATATTTGAAAGCCCTAGCTCTCTCTTTCCATATTCTTTCTCAGAGAAAATAAACGTAGAACTGCTGAAGAATATAGCAAAGTCATGGAGAGATCTGATGTTGTTCACCGTTTGGTTCCTGTTGCCATTAAGGAAGCTAATTCAAATACCATCGATGGTATTGAGAGTTGCGTTGATATCCTCCGGTATTTGAAGAGTTTGAATCTCTCTGCCAAACGTCTTTCCAACTCTAAAGTGATTTCTCCGTTGAACGATCTGCTAGACCATGAAAACGTTACCATTCGTAAGGAAGTTGAACTCTTATTCACCTCCTGGATCAAGTGTTTTTATTCATCGGGAACCAATGCTTCTTCTGATTGCAACAAAGACATTCCAAAACCTACTGATGTTCCCAAAGTTTGCTCTGTTTCGAAGAAGAGGAAACAGTCTCAAGATATTGCTCTAGACACTAAGAAGAATGAAAACAAGAGACCTCGGACTATGAAAATCGATGGTTGCAAGTCTTTTGTTGCGAAGCCTATCCAAAAGAAGAAAGAATTTGTTTTACCAAAGAAACAACAGTCTCTGAAAGTCTCTGCAACGGAGATGAATACGAAACAATCTTCTCTACGAAAGAAACAGCAGCCAGTGAAAGTCTCTCAAAAGCCTAAGGATTGTCTAGCCATGAAGACAAACGCAACGGAGATGAATACGAAACAATCCGTCCTACTACAGAACCAGCAGCCTGTGAAAGTCTCTCAAAAGCCTAAGATTTGTCCGGCCTTGGAGAAGAATGCAACAGAGATGTTAGAGCTATTTGAAATAGCTAAAAAAACCGCAGATGTGGCTAGCGCCAAGGGACTTCTCCTATCTAAAAAAGAGACCTTCATCTGTGTTGAGACTCTTGATTTGCTGCTGAGTTACCCAATCAGCTCAACTGCCCCTGAGACAAGGAAGATCATGGAGAAGCTTGAATATCTCACAAGGCATAAAGACCGCAAGATCTGTCATTCCGCCGCAGCACTTCTTCACCATTGGAGGCAGAGCATAATCAGCGCATAATCTGTGAAGATGCTTTATGATTTGACTACGTTGGTTGTTCATTATTTTAGTGAATTTCACTCAAAAGCTAACAGTGACGAGTATGTTTTGACTTTTGAGTTGTTAGTACAGTTTCTCTCTCTATTGTTCAAGTGAAAGTGTGTTTTTCTTCTGTTTCTGCAGATCTGTTAATTAGAGTTTGTCCTGTTAACTTGTTTTCGTTTGTAATTTGAAAAACAATTATTCAATATTTTGAGAGCTTCCACTGTTGTATCTGTCATGAACTCAAAGAATCTAATTTGTTCCATTATTGTGTGTGAATGTAAGGACTGAAAGAAAACTGAGGAAGTTTTGGTTTGTGTGGAACTCCTGAATATCTTAAACAACAATCTCGAAATAACGTGAATGACACATTTTCTCTCCTTAAGCAACTGAAACCACAGATTCTTTGTGGTTTTAATCATTGGCAATGGCTTCTGCAACCATCTTAAAAAAATCATACGAGCTCTTCAAAATAAATGTACATGTGTTAATCTGTTATGTGGGTTTCTCTGTTTCCCCACTCCTCTGTTTAATGCTCTATTTACTCATTCACCTTCCTCCATGGGCCTCTGCCATATATTTTCTTTGGTTTCGAGTCCTGGAGAATTTGGGGGAGAAGATACAGAGATGTGTTTGAACATAACTATAGAAAATTCAGCACTCTTACATTATAGAAAAGGTAACAGAACCAAACATCATATAAAGATGCAAACATAACAAACTTTCATTGTTACAAGACCAATAATGAATTGGTAGGAACCAAGGCCTTGACATATGGCTAACCCAAGCAACACTCCAGTAGCATACCATATAACCACTGCTATGAAGTTTACCACCTTTTATTTCTTTCTCTCGAGGAAGACCAAAAAGTCCTTTCCATTCAGAGGAGGTCTTTTAGATTGCTCGGTATCTAGGTTCCTTGCAGAATTTCATCTTCAAGTTGATTATGAGACACATTTATGTACTCCCAAAAACGAGAAAGTCCTCGAGTCCCTAAAAGAGAGTCTCTTGGCAGGTCTAGCGACTCCAGCTCCATAATATTAGCCAAAGACAACAGAACATAGCTCGTGAATACCTCGATAAGTTAAGTGTAATCAGTGTCCTCAAAGATTCAGAAATCTGTTCCTTAAAATGTTCTTATAGTCTACCATATACATACTCTAATCTTGATTCAATGCTTAAGTGGCAAGCTTTCAATAGAAGTATCATATAGACAAGGCCAAGACACAAGATAAAAAAATCGAAAATCTTTATTCAAAGCACTTCCATATACACAACTCAAACCGGAACTGTTGTACCCGAATTCACAACAGTCATCTCCGCGGCATCATCACCGCCGCCACTCTGCTCCTCATCTTCTCTAGAAAGCTCTTCAAGAGACTTCCCTTTCGACTCGGGAACAAGCAAAGTAAACAAAATCCC
>OVAF01003657.1:0-11768 GCA_900406245.1 Odontarrhena argentea
AGAAAACCAATTGTATCACGCCTTCATTTGATAGATTACGCAAGTAATGGAATCTTACATCGATATGCTTGGTTCTTCGGTGCATGACTGGGTTCTTGGACAGTTTGATCGCTGAGTTGTTGTCGCACATGATGTTGACACGTCCTTCCTTCAAAACCTGCAACTCCTGCAGCATCCCTTTCAACCAAGTGCAGTGACACGCCGACGATGTTGCTGCAACATACTCAGCTTCGGTGGAAGATAGAGTGACAATATCTTGCTTTCTTGAACTCCAAGAAACAGCTGCCCCATTCAACATGAACACGTACCCAGAAGTACTCTTCCTATCGTCAACATCTCGAGCATAGTCGCTATCTGTATAACCCAACAGATTCATGTTTGTTGATCTTTCGTAAAAGACTCCAAAGTCCAACGTTCCCTTCAAATACCTCAGTACTCTCTTGGCAATCATCATGTGCTCCTCTCTCGGATCTGCCATAAAGCGAGCTATTAAACATATTACAAACATCAAGTCGGGTCTTGTTACCGTAAGATACATTAAGCACCCCACAAGTTGCTTGTAAAGTGTAGGATCAATCTCTTGGCCTCCTTCCTTCCTGACAATTGTTCCAGGAACAATTGGGTTCTTAACCGAGTTGCAATCCTCCATATTGAATCTCTTTAGAACCTCCTTCGCATACTTCCTTTGGCATATATGTATTCCACCAGAGCTTTGATGAACTTCCACACCGAGAAAGAACTTCATCTTCCCCAAATCTGTCATCTCAAATTCCTTTTGCATTGATGACTTGAATTCACTAAGATCTTGATCCCTGATTTCTTAAAAAACAGAGTGTGATCATAGCTGCTTTTCTGAAATCCCTCCTTCTTGAAATAGACCTCAATTCTACTAAACCAGGCTCTTGGTGCCTGTTTTAAACCATATAGTGCTTTTCTCAGACGATACACCTTGTCTTCCTCCCCTACTTTGATAAACCCTTCTGGTTGATCAACATAAACCTCCTCCTTCAAGTCACCATATAAAAAAGCACTTTTAACATCGAGTTGATAGACATACCACCCTTGTTGAGCTGCTATAGCGAGAAGACTCCGTATTGTATCCCACCGAGCAACTGGAGCGAAGACTTCTGTGTAGTCTACGTCTTTAGTTTGAGAATATCCCTTTGCCACTAAACGGGCCTTGCACTTATCCACCTTCCCTTCTTCATTGAACTTTGTCTTATAAACCCATTTAACGCCAATTTTCTTAGCGTGTGGTGGTAAGTGGACTAAATCCCACGTATGATTCCTTTCTATGGACTGAATTTCCATTTTCATCGCTTCTTTCCATTTTTCTTCTTTCTCAGCCTCAAAGAAATTCATCGGGTCTTCACTTGCGACATAAAACGCAAAATTCATCCACTCTTCTTCTTCTCCTGTTTCCTCATCAACCACAAAATCCACCACAAAATCCTTCATCCAGCTCGGTTTTTGTCTTGTCCTCCTTGATGGTTCTCCAATCTCAACTCTCGAATCAGCATTCGCAGGCTCCTCTGGTTCTGCTGGTACTTCAACCCCCATCTCAACTTCATTCCCAATCTCGACTTCAGAGGTTTCTTCTTCCCCATCAATGGATTCATCATCAGTCTCTTCTCCATCAAATATTCCATCGTCTCCCCAAGTAATCTCATTCTCCTCTGGTGTGTTTGAAACCCATTCCCACTTTGCATCTTCTTCAAATATGACATCCCTGCTCACAATTATCTTCTTTGTTATCGGATCATAAAAACGATATGCCTTGGACTCTTCACTTACTCCAAGAAGAATGCATTTGTGGCTGCGATCATCAAGCTTGATTCGTTTTTGTACAGGAATGTGTACATGAGCTACAGACCCGAATATTCTAAAATAATCCACCTTTGGTTTGATCCCTGTCCATCTCTCTTCAGGAACCTTATCCTTTATTGCTTTGGTAAGACTCCGATTAAGAACATGAGCAGTCCACCTAGCTGCTTCTGGCCACAGGGATCTCGGCATCTCCTTCTCTGACAATAGACAACGAACCATGTTCATGATTGTGCGATTTCTCCTCTCCGCTACTCCGTTTTGTTGAGGAGTGTACGCTGCTGTCAATTGCCGCTTTATGCCTTGATCTTTGCAAAACTTGTTGAAGTTGTCGGACGTGAATTCCCCTCCTCTATCAGTGCGCAAGCCTCTGATCACTGTCTTAGCTTCTTTCTCAACAGAACTTTTGAAAGCTTTGAAGGTCTCAAACGCTTCTGATTTCTCTGTAAGAAAATAAATCCAAGTTTTTCGAGAAAAATCATCGACAAACACCAGCAGATAACGTTTACCACTGTTGGAAATCGGAGTGATGGGTCCGCATAGGTCAGCATGTAT
This sequence comes from Odontarrhena argentea, assembly GCA_900406245.1. NCBI lineage: Eukaryota > Viridiplantae > Streptophyta > Magnoliopsida > Brassicales > Brassicaceae > Odontarrhena > Odontarrhena argentea. Next base: position 2,380 of record OVAF01003657.1, read on the forward strand.
TAACTCCAACTTCTCCGTAGCTCTCCACTTGCTCTTCTTTGGAAATTTGTTTCTCTGTTGTTTCCCCACATTGCACACAGTACACACCTTTGAATCATCTTGAATGGGTGGCAAGCCTTTCACCATATCCTTCTTTTGCATGATCTCAATGGATGTTTTGTTCAAGTGTCCAAATCTGCGATGCCAAAGCTCTCCCAAATCATCGTCTTCAGTTTTGAAACAGCTTTCTGGCACTGGCTTTTTCTTCGCATAAATCACAAACATTCGATTAGCGGTCATATGAGTTTCCATGATCAATCCCCTTTGAGCGTGATAAATCTTACACATCCCGTTTTTGATCAAAATCGTGATTTGCTTCTCTTGTAGCTGTCCAATACTCAACAGATTGTTAGTAAGATTTGGGACATAATAGACATCACTCATCACTTGCGTCATCCCCTCCACTTCAATTCTGATTTTTCCTTTTCCTTGAACCATTAATCTGGAGCTATTTCCCAAACGTACGGAGTGCTTGAAACCTTCGTCTAACTCCACGAACCATGACTTGTCTCCAGTCATATGATTTGAGCATCCGGAATCGAGAAACCAAACTCCATCTCCTTTGGTGTTGTTTATCTCAGCATGAGCCATCAATAACAGTTCTTCTTCATCGTCAAATTCAGCATAATTGACGCCTTTTTCTTCACTTGAACATTCAAATTGATAATGACCGTACTTTCCACATCGATAGCAAATGATGGCTGATCTATTCACAAACGCTCTGCCTCTTCCTCGTCCTCTGTTTCCACCTCTGCCTCCTCTTGGTGAATTTCCTCTTCCTCTTCCACGAGTATTCCGTGGTTCGTTCTCAACTTGCAGGACTTGCTCTTCACTTCGTTTCTCTTTCACCTTTGGCTCATGAATTTGAAGTCCCGCCTGCAACTCATCAACACTGAGTTTGTCGATGTCCTTAGATTCTTCGATCGAACATACCACAAAGTTGAAATTCTCTGTGAGACTTCGAAGGATCTTCTCCACGATCTTGACATCATCAAGAGCTTCACCACAATTCCTCATGTCGTTTGATACTTCCATCACACGAGCAAAATAATCCGCCACGCTTTCTCCAACTTTCATCTCCAAGGTTTCAAAGGTTTTTCTTAGCCTTTGAAGTTGTGCTCGCCTCACTCTGGCATTCCCTTGGTTCTTGACTTTCATGGATTCCCACAACAGCTTGGCCGTCTCCTTTTTGGTGATTGTTTTGAGAATCGTTTTGTCGATTGACTGGAACAGGTAGTTCTTGGCTTTGAGATCTTTGAGTTTAGCTTCATTAAGCTCCTTTTGTTGTGCCGACGTAGGCGCTTCAAGTTTGCTCAGATCTTCAAAACCAGGTTCAATAACGCTCCAATACTCCTTGGAACGAAGGAGATTCTCCATGAGAAGACTCCAATGGTCATAGTCTCCATCAAACTTTGGTATGGCAGGTGTAGCAAAGTTTCCAGCTTCTGTCATTCTTTCTGCAGTGTCTTTCCTCTCAAACACTCACAGTATTTCGCTCTGATACCAGATAAAGGAAATAAGAACTTGTATTTGCTTTATTATCTCAGAGACAAACTGAATGATTCTAGTTATTGAAATAAGAAAAGGTCTGTGGCTTTTATAAGAGCCTTACAACGGAGAAAAACTAAATCAAAGGAGTAAAAACAAGAAACAGACTCTAACAATAATAATTATTCAACGTGCCTACAAACTAGCTTGGACTTAGCTTGGACTTATTCATCTTTTGACTTCTTCAAACCTCCAACACATTCTCGGTTGGTTTGTTTATTGTTAATACTTTAGTTCCATGTTTAACCGTTGGTGAATTTAGTTGCATGTAGTCTCTCCTTTGGATTATGACACTTGAAATGATTAGGATGAATTTTTTTGTTAGTAGATTCATCACATTATTCTGAGATTAGGTTGCTCTTGAAAATCAAAGTACTTTTTTTTTTAATCTCTTGTTTGTTACATTCATAATTTCTAATCTTATCTCTCTCGGCTTTGAGAATGTAAGTAGGAGCTTCTTCAACTTTTTTTGAAGGCCGTTTCTGGAAAGGGAGATTGTTTGTTTCAATTTTGCGTTCACTAGCTATATATATGAAAGTTATGATTGATATGGCTCTAGAGTTAATGTATTTACAAGAAGATTTCTTAAATATACTGAAAGTATTGTTGGAAGTCAAGTTTTGGCGAAAAGAAAATTGTCGGGGAAAACGATGGATTACAATTGTCAGAACTCGACACTTCTAACGAAAACCGTAAGAATTTTGGACTTTCAAATCTAATTGGACCATTTTTATTTGAGAAATTAGAGTTCATAACAAAAATAAACTATCTATTTGGCGAATCAGCCAATACAGCTTTTTACAATTATTCACTTTTTTTTTAATACCATTATAACCCTATATTTCCCTATGATTCAACCAAAATCGGACTCTGCGTGTGGAAATAAATGTCATTGTGCATGACTACTCCATTTTTCTTGCTCACATATACATACAATATATACTTAGAGTATTTACATACAGATGTATGTATTTATGTCATTTTCTTTAGATTGCATTAATGATGTAAATGAACTGTTTTGTAACTCCTCATCTTTAGAGAACATGGCCAAAGCGAGAGAGTGAGTTGGGGGTGGTTACAGCGATATCTTCGATTTTGATTTGGGGATTTCTAAGAAACTATAAAGTATGCTAAATTTGAACTATCAAATATCATTTTTGCAATATTGCAATTATAAGGTATGTAAATATTGTTGTTGTTTTTTTCTTGTGTAATATTATTTAGGATTTTCAAAAAAAAAAAAAAAAAAAAAANATTTTTACTCAAAGTGTAAAAAATACAAATTAACCATCCATCTCCATTAAACCTGCAATATATCCCTCAAAAGTTTATTCTAAAAAATAAAAGTTATATAACTCATATATAATTCTCAAAATCATATTTGTTCTTTTTTTTTTTTTTTTTTACAATACTGAAAATTGTAACCTTTGACGCAAATCTCAAAACATATTTTTCAGTAAACTATGCATATCTATAAATATTATAACTAACATTGCATATCTATCTTTAAATAATTTATCTAAAATTTGTAGGTTTATGTTAAATTAGAAGTCTCGATAAATAATATTTTTTTATTCATATTTTTCTTTCATATTTTTTGTTTTTGAAAAAAACCCTAGAATGATATATTGCGGATTAATTGGGAGATAAACGGTCATATTGCATTTTTTACATTTTGAAGGTAAATTTGCAAAATAAAAATCCACTTGGATGATTTTTTTTGGAGAAACCCCTTTTATTTAAACTCAGTTCATATTATTTTGCAAGGGACTATCATTTTATGTGGTAAATTCCATCGGTCGGGTGAAAATACGATAGATTGAGTTAAAAGAGAAAGAACAAAAAAATAAGTTGCCTAAGAGAAGAAAAAAGACTAGTCCAATGGAGAATAGCAGTGGGCCAGAGAACGGCCCAAGTAAAGAACTAGCCGACTAAAAGCGGAAGTTGTGTTCCTCCGATCGGGATCCTCCAAGGCTGCGTTGGTGATTCATTTCATTCAGTCGATCTTCCATCTCAGAGAGAAAGATGTCATTCATGCGTGGAGAGGCCTTAGTCTCCAAGATTGCTGCACTCGCCAAATACGCGGTTCTGCCTGGAACCATGGTCGCCGCTCTCATCTACTCACCGCCGGACTACTTTTCCAAAGACTCTAAAAAATCTTCCAATTAGGTCAGATTCTGTCTCTCTCTGCCGATTAGGTCAGGGTTCTTTGTGATCTTATCTGCTAAGATTTGTGACTGATGAGAATTGAGAGAGATTAAATTGGAAACTCATTTCGTGGTGGATCATAGGTCAAAATGTTACAAGATTAGTTGTGATACTAGTCTTGTGGTTTAGTTTGTGATATGTATTGGCTTGTTTATTATTCTGTGCTCTACTTATTTGGACATGGAAATTATCCAAATCGATTTGAAAATTCTGAAATGTTCTTCTTAATATGCAATGCAGGTTGCAACTGTATGTGGCCTGAAGAAGTCCTTCTCTTTTTCAACAATGTTATTTACATCTGAATAATGTTTCAAGGAAACCTTATCTATGGAGTATGCACAATGCAAAGTTATATTGTTAAATAACCATCTCATTTTCTCTTCTTCCTAGTTTCTTTGCTCGTTCAGAGCATTTTTCGAATTGCATAGAAACATCGTTTGATTTTCTCCCTTGCGTACTTCTCTTTCGAATATTTGTTTGGTTTTACTCTAGTTACTTTCTCAAGCTATTTCTGTACAATACTGGTAAGATCGACCAATACAGACTAGCTCTGGTCTTTTCGTGTGCAAAAATCTGGGTTCTAAGTTCTAAAATTGTTATATAGCAAAGCCAAGCTGAGCTTCTTGTAAACACCTTAAAAGAACAATCGTTCCCACTAAAGCAGATGAAAGATTACATTAACTGAGCTTTAATAACATTAATTGGCTTTGGTTTTTTTTTGTATTTTCGTTAAACATATTGAGTGAAGTATTTGGGTTATGCATCTTTATAAGTGTGGTTCAGTGAAAATTTCATGAAATACGTATGAGTGACTCTGGTACTAAGCTCATACTCAGGTTTTAGGTTCATTTGGTTTTTGCTTTGTAGGTTCATTTGATATACATCTGTCTCTTCAAGTTGTAGAATACCATTTAACTAATAGTCGAATCGATCAAAAAATAGATGACTTAAAACCATATCCACCGTGACCCTCTCTCTGAAAACACAACTTTTCATATCTGTGGTTGCTGGGTTTTTTTGCCGGTACCATGCGTATCTAGTATAATGTTTCGTATTGTTTTGTCTCCTTTGTTCAGTTCATTTCTTTGATGTATTTTGGCCTTGTTATGTTCTGTTTATTTCCTTGTTGTATTTTGTCCTTGTTTTGGTTTGGAACTCACCTACTAAAGGAATATACGACATAAGTTTCTCTCCTGCTTGAAATTTTCAGTTTTTCGGTTAAACTGAAGCAAATTTTAAGTGATTTAACTCAAAATACAGCAGTAATTGTCCTCCACCAACTAGCAAATAACTGAAGAAGGCCAATCAACCTTATGTAAATTTACTTTTGCCTGAAAACTAGTTTGATTCATTTTGGATTTGATCAAGGTTCTCCTAACCTGAGTTGTAGCACTCGAGGAAAAAGTAAATAATCTGAAACAAACATAGACTGCTAATGTTATATTTCATAGATAACTTTTTCACAGCCACAAAACACCAACACGAGAATCCACTACACACTCATCTACGACCCAAATGCGCACAAAAAAAAATAGAGAGAGATAGAAGTAAAGGCCCTCACACCAGAACCGGTAAGACTTGTTTCATCCTGGGCCTGGATCCCTTGCATCTTCGACTCTTCCATGTTATCAATTGCAACGGTGTGCTACTCCCTGGCCCGCTTAGAACCAGCTTTTCTGGTTCTTCGGTTACCAGTGACAGGGACTGGCTCTTTGTGAGGGGGTGGGGGAATTGGCAAATGATGACTCCCAGATACCATAGCAGGGAACCCAACAGCAGGGATTCTGCAAATACAAACAATTTTCGAGGATATTCAAAGGCATACATACTAGCAACAATACTGATGAGCAGAGATAAAAAGTGGAAATGGTTGTTACCCATAAAGAGCACAGCAGACTCCTGCTTGGTCATGGAAGCATTCTGTAACGAGAGACGAAGAGAGTGGTTTTCCGCAACAAAGCACTGAAGCATACGCCCCAGCCTCATGCATTCTCTTTCAAGATACTTACTCTTCGTCTCTAGATCCTTGACATATTCCTTCTTCCTCTCCCTCGATCTTACCGCAGCATCTCTATTTCTCATTCGCCTGAACATTCCATGGAATATAACCAACCAAAATCAACGCAACAAAATTATGAATAAGCTCTCGCTGAAACAAATAATCTACCTCGTTCTCTTCTTGGCCACAGCATCATTATCCTCATCGGTTTCCGCCTTAGCAGCATCCTGAATCTCACTTCCGGAATCATCCGACTTCTTCTCCACCGGGACATCTGGAACTTGTTCCGTTGAAGGATAATCGACGATCAGATCCGCTAGGAAGTCCGAAACCGTTTGCTGATCCAACTCCGGTTCGTGATTGTTATCGTCCATCAATTGGTTCTCAATCCACGACCCTGGAGAAGACTGAATTACATCGGAAGTGTCGAAATCGAACTCTGCGAATATGTCAAACTCCTCCGCCATGGCTATACTATTCTACAGAGAGGGTTTGATTTTTTTTTTTTTTTTTTTTTTTTTTTTTTGGGTCAACAGAGTTTGATCATTTATTTGTTTTTCTATGGGAACGCTTATTTATATTTAAGCCCATTCCTTTGTGCCTAAGTTAAGGTCTATGCCACGTGTACGATGTGGATGCGTTTTTCTGAATTTTAGCCAATAATACGAGCTCTTTGACTGTCTTACTCTGTACCTGCATACACTTGATTAAGTCCATTGTATGCCGTCACACAACCAATGAGAACGTTTCTAGAGGTAGGAAATGTTTTAATCAGAGCCCAACACGTGAGACAATTTTTTTTTTTTTTTTTTGGACACAATTATTTCTTAACTTTTATACACTATCAAATAAGAAAGGTAATCTGAGATTTTTATTTCTCTTAGATTAAAATCTTTCAAGATTTTTATTTCTCTTAGATCAAAATCTTTCAATAAATTAATTCAGTTCATAAACTAAATCAAATTACTTGTAATTTTAATTTTTGTTTCATTCATTTTAAACCGTTTCTCAAGAAATACTCTCTAAAAAAACTCAAGTCAAGTAGCGGCGTAGCATATTTTCCGGCGTCGGTTCGTCGGTACCGGAGTTTCTTTTTTGTTTTTTGGTGTACAGCTTCCGTTTCATATGGTTCGATATCTGGTTTGTCCGGTTTCGATTCCATTTATACGGACTTCATTAGTTCTTGCCAGATCCGGTTCCAGTGACTTCGATCTGTTAAGATCAGTTTGTCTACTTTGTTTTCTAGTTTTCGTTCTTTCTGTTCCCTTTCGTCATCTCTATTTTTCTGGGTTTCTTCTTAATTTTGTCAGATTTAACAATCTCTCAAGGATTAATATATTCGTCCCTCTTGGGTTTATCTCACTTAAGAACGGCACCGGTAAATTGGGTTCCGTCGACGGTGAAACCCCTTGATGTTGGTGAATCTGGTGACTTTCTGAAGCTGACCCTCACGTCTTTTCATAAAGCTTGATGGAGCTTAGGGATCAGATCTAGGTAGGGAAACATGAACGCCGCCAGCATTTTTTGGAAGGCTGGAGAAGTTGGCTCATTAGACAAATCTAGGTTTTCTCTTCTGGGCCTCTGAGCTTTGTAACTTTCTCTCCAACTTTCGGGCTTCTCTCATGTAATATAGCGGGCATTTAGTGGCCGAATCAATGTACAACTCGACCAAAAAAAAATAAAAAAATCAAATCTTGTTTACATGAATGAAAAAACAAGATTTTTTGTTTTTCTATTTTTTTGTCGGCTAGGTAAAACTTAAACTTTAAACATCTTGACAAATTAGGTTCAAAGATTATGAATTATGGCTTGCTTAGCTTATGTATCTGCATACATTTTTGCCTCACGTTTGATAAATAGAAAGTGAAACCTATTAAGAAGTAAAGAATTGGACAGTATATCCTCAAGATAAATTGATAAAGCTCTAACAAGATAGGAGAAGGAACGCCAGGAGGCATCTAGTAACGGCTCATATAGTTGTTTGGAATGCCACATAATCTATATATGTAAAAGGGACAGAGAAAGGCACATGAGAGTGTCCACATCAGCAAAACAAAGTTCTCTCACCCTATGTCACGTGTCATGCTTCCAAAACTAAACGAGTCCTCATGCTTCTAATATGCGTTATTTATCCCCTAAACTAATTTTGTATAACTCAATAAACAATGTAAGAAGCTCAGCTAAGAAAGCCCAGACCAAACTCTGAAACGTAAAGAATGAATCGGAACCCATCATCAATAGTGACTTTTCCTCCTCCACGTTTAATCGATTCAAATCCCTCACATATGCAAAACCTTCAGAGAACTAAATACAGTGCCCAACGATTCATCTTCTTGAGAACCCCTTAAATACAGTGAGCTTCTCACTCTTCAGCGTCAATGAAACCCTCTCATCTCCTCAATCGCGTAGATTTCGATTGGATTGACGATTACTCTTTCAGGTTACATCATCGCAATGACGTCATCGATCGGAATTCAAGAGGTAAGGCTCTCGCCAGTCTTTTTATTAGTCGAACACCTTTTTCCAGTTTCTTCGAGAGTTTTTGATTTTTCCCTTTACACGAGAATTTCGGCTTAAGTTCTATATAATCGATGCAGAACATTGAGATTTAAGGTTCCAAACAAAGACGTTCTGAAACAAATATTAAGAACCTATAGACACCGGCATGAAAGAACCTTAAGATGGCTGTGTGACGCCTTCGGGTAATCTTTTATTGATTCCTTTTGATTTGTTCTGTTACTTTAAGAAATCGAAGCTATTAGAAAAAGGGGATACAATTTATTTCTTTACAAAAAGAAATAATATTAAGTTAATAATGTTTGTTATTTCACTTGAGAAAGTTAAAATATATGAACAGCGAAACTATAGCACTATAATTATTATGTTTAATGATTTTTAACACCATTTCTTAGTTTGTGGACCCCACCATAACCCAACGGTCGAATCATGTGAAGCTTATTTATTATTGAAAATGACGATCAGAAAGTTACATAAATGGTTTAGTAACAAAATAAAAGTGCAAAAATAAAACACGTGTTATATTAATGAGAAGAAATTGTAGTCAAATCTTCTACTGGGCTACTAATTGTAATATTTTCAAAATAAGGGAAAATCTTTTTTTTTTGTATATTATGAAACAAGTTAGTCAAAATTTCCAATTGTATCTAATTTTTTATATTAAATTTATCATTTTAAAATTTACAATTGAACCACCCTTTTAATAGTTTAAAAATGATTTGGCATATATACAATTTTTTTTTTGTGAATAATTAATATCATAAACAATTTTTTTTTCCAACTTCATGAACAAATTAATACCAAAATGACAATTTTTTTTTTTTAGAAAATACAATATTAAACAAAATAGAATGTATAAAAATCTAAAAAGCCTCTATGAAAACCCCTCTTAGGTTACTTATAAATCGGGAAGAGAAGAAATTAAACACTAAACGGAAAACACAAAAATATTTTGTAAGAAAATTAATATAGAAAACATTGCACATAAGATTTTAAGCTTCTCACCTCATGTTGACAAAACCTGGTGTAAGAACCCTGAAGGATTCTCACTAGCACTCGGATCAGAATGTGGTGGAGG
>OVAF01003658.1:0-11768 GCA_900406245.1 Odontarrhena argentea
GAAACCTAGATATAAAAGTGAAATCGATGAGAAAAGGAGGACGATATAAGCAAGGCGAACTAGAAAGGAAAAACAAATTGAGAATATAAGGACAAGAAAGAACTTACTTGGGCACTCGTGTAACACCGGTGATCGGAAAACAGGGTGGTGAAGGAGATAAACTGAACCAAAAGTGACGGTGGAAAGACTGTGGAAGAAGAGTTTTGGGGAAGAGAAAATGACAATCCGTGAGAGAGAGAGAGAGAGAGAGAGAGAGTGAAATAATGAAATGCATAATTTATAGCAACTGCAATTTTCAGTTTCTCTAGCATGTCCACAGAACAAACAAATCGGAAAAGAGAGAAAGGGGGCGCGTGAACTCAATGATGTCAGAAGGGCAAAGTGGGATTTACGAAGAATAATATGTATTGTATTGGTGTGCTACGTAGCACTGCTAGTTGGCTAAATAAAGTTTTTTTGTATGTTATTTCGTGGTATTACCCATTTACTTATTCAGTCGTGGACTTGAGCAGAGCAGTACACTATACTTGTAGACTCTATAAAAAAAAAAAAAAATCATTTTTTACTTTGCAGTAGATTGCTGTTATATTTCTATGAAATAATTATTAACTGAAGCTTTTGTCATCAATGAATCGTACAATACTTTCATGATGTATATATATATATATATAAAAATGTTTCTTCTGGTATAGTAAATAGCAATGGCTATAGAAACGAACTTTACTCCCAGGTAACAGCGATTGGGCTTCTGACAGTGTACTTGTGACATGACCAAACCAAAGCTCCAAAGGAAGAAGAGGATGAGTTTGTGGAAGCTTTTCCAGCAACAGTCACCATATAAGTCAACCTCTGTCTGGGCTTTTGGAAGTTGAGAAGCATGGGCTCGACTCTCATGCTCACACCTTTAGGTTCCTGAATGTGAAGCCTATACTCGCAGGCCTGTGACCCAACGTTCGTCAGAGTCCTCATGTATCTCATGGGTTTTAACTTAGCGGCGCCACTCCCAAAGTTGACCGCCAAGGACGGATAGTTCAAATCACCGGGACTCAAAACGACGTTACTAGGACACGTGTACTTGGTACCAGAGAACATGAGTATTCTCTCACTCGTGTAATTCAAGCTGCAAAGGTAATTTAGATAATCGACGGTTGTGATATCGTATACCAACCCTGGATCGACGGCTCTCTCTGGGTCCACGTGTCCTCCCCCAAACGCAAACGCTGTAGCCGCTGTATTCGGTCCCGTACCGCCCATATCTCCGATTGGTCGGTTCCTGTTATCGGTGAGACTCGCCGTCGTCACGAGCGCCGATTTGATCATCGCCGGTGACCAATCGCCGTGAACGGATTTGATTAGAGCGGCGATTCCACTGATGTGTGGACAAGCCATCGATGTTCCAGAAATGATGTTGAATTGGACCCGTCTCGGATCGGATCTGAGAAGGCTAGGGCTCGAGAACGGCGACCAACCGGCCAGGATGTCTAAACCGGGAGCCGCAATGTCTGGTTTAACGATATCCATTCCGGCAATACTAGGTCCTCTGGACGAAAACGCAGCCACGATCGGAGCGGTTGCACCGTACGTGGTTCCTCTGAATCGAATAGAAGCGACGGTGGCGTTTCCTCCGCTGGAGATATACTTGAGTAAGATTTTACCGTCAGAATTGCCAATGGAAACCGCGGGTAAAACGTGAGGATCAGCTAGAAGCTCTTCTCCTTCGGTCTCTCTGCTCACCAGAAGCATGGCTGCTCCGCCGCTCCGTTTAACCTCCTCTCCTTTGGCAGTTCTGCCGCTTGCTCCTCTTAAGCAAATGACGATTTTACCCTCGACGAGTTCTCTCTTGAGCGAGTTCTGAACGCAGAACTCAGCCCCTGATACCGCACCAGCCGTTCTGTTAAACACCAGAGGCAGATTCTTCAAGCTTCTCCCTTTGTACAATGAGGATCCAGCTAAGTTTTTACCAGTCCCGATTCGGACAGTAGCCGGGAACGTCCTGTCCGTATAACTGGCAGCGACGGTCATCAACCAGGGAGCTCCATTACTCAAAGTGGATGCAAAAGGACCCGAGTTACCTGCAGAGCAAGAAACGAAAATGTTCTTTTGCATTGCCCCGAATCCAGCGATTGCCACAGGGTCTGCGAAAAACGGACGTGAAGAACCGCCTAGGGAGAGAGAGATCACATCCACACGGTCCGCAATGGCTCGGTCAATGGCTGCTAGTACATCGGTATTGGCACATCCCATTGCCCAGCATGCTTTGTAAGCAGCGATTCTTGAAGTAAATCTCATCCCGGCTGCGAAAGCCCCTTTGGCCTGCCCGTAATAATTCGCTCCCGGGACAATGCTTCCAGCTGCAGTCGAGGCTGTATGCGTCCCATGTCCTTGTGCGTCTCGAGCCGACCTACAGATTCAAGTTTTAATTTGAACCATCTTAATCCAGATCAAGTTGCATTTTCTATTTCTTATCAAAATGATGTGATCTCCAAAAAAGAGGTCTAATTTGTCCATTTTAATCAAAATTACTTTTTAAAGGGAGAGGTGCAATGGTCTATAACGTACAGAACCATATTTTCGGGTATAAAAGTTAAGTTTGCATGACTTTTAAGGCCAAGTCGTTAACAACCAACTGTCTATCTAACCTGAAATCGGTAGTTTCGTTGATTTTTCCAACGACGGATTCGTAGCCCTTGTAGAAGGCGGCAGCTCCAATGATCTTCTTGTTACATGACGAAGAAGTGAAGTTGGTTCCTGGTTCGCAAGAGCCTTTCCATCTAGAAGGGACCGGAGGCATATGCGTGTCTCGGAAGCTCACGTGCTCAGGCGAGATCCCGGTGTCCACGACGCCAATGATAACATCGGAAGCTAGACTGGTCTGGTTCCACAGCCCCACCCCAAATTCGAGACCAAGAAACTGGTAAGAATGTGTCGTGTGTAGAGATAAAAGCTCATCTGGATAAGCCGAGACAAACCCTTCCGTGTTCTTAACCGTCTCGAGCTGATCTTGGGTGAGAGTAGCGGAGAAGCCGGACATGGCATTTTCGTAGATATAATGAATCTCGGGGAGAGTAAAATCATCGTCCTGAAGATTCTCTGTTTGGAAGGAGTTCAAAAGGGAAGTGATGATGGGTTTAGTGTTGGTTTTGACAGTATGGATCACGTAGGTTTGTCTAAGGGAGGAAGCATTTGTTGATGTGATGAAGGAAATGAGAAAGAAGAAGAGTAATGATCTGCAGAACATCATCGAGCGGTTGTTGCTAAATGCAAAGGGGAAGAGAAGAGCATTAAAGAAAGTTGATATGTGTATGTATATATGATTCTCAGGACTCGGCTCGGTTTGTATATAAGTAACACATAAAGGTTTGCGTGACGTGTGAATACTGTGAGCTGTGAGCTGCTGAGGAAAATGTGACTTAGAAAGAAGATTATAATATGGAAAAAGTTATAAAAAAAGGTTAAAAGGAAAGGATAAATATATATGTGATGTACTTTGTAACTGTCGCAATGTGTGCTTCTTGTGTTGTTCCGGGGTCCGTCTGTTAATTACTTAATGTTTGCTTTACGAGTTGTGGGTTCATTTATATATTCACCAAGAAAATCAGACAAATTAATATATATACAAGTTTTGATTTGATATATCACTTTACAAGAGTTGGGATGATGATTAACATGCAAAATGGAGCGTGACGTGAGTTATAAGTTATAAAGCCTTGCTTCGGCATGTTTTGACACATCCTCGGCCATTTTGATTTGTAATTCCCCAATGGAATAATATGAACACTTACTCATTCACTAAGACAATAGCTTAACAAATCTCACCATTAATTCCCGTTAACCAAGAAAACATCACATGTCGTTAATTAATAAGAGAAGTAAATGTGTTTATTAATGATAGATCTAAGTACAATCTATTAATAAGCATGGGAGATTAGGCTGTTTAAAAATGTGATTGTAATAGGAAATAAAGAAAACAGGTAGTAGTTTAGAAGAAAGACGGGGATGAAGTTTCCACCGCCGCGCCGGTAGGTACCGACATTAAATGAGGGGACACAAGGCCTTAATAATTGGGGCGTGACTTGAGTTTACTCATTTTCTTTCTAAGTTTTCTGACTTGAGATCTTTCTTATGATTCACATCATTACATTACTTGTTCACACACACCCTATCTCCATGAAATTTATTTCTTCTTGGCTTTGAAGCCAAGTTATTGGAACACGTCACACATTTTCCTAATCTTTATTCACTCCTATGAATGTCAGTAACATATTCATCGCATCTTTACATTTAATTCGGTACACATTTAAAAAGCTTGACGCACTAAATTATTATTGGTTGACTCTTTACAAGATCTTATTATTTATTTTGGAATCTTCCAAGTCTTATACTTGGAACATTCGGAATAGTAAATCTTATAAAAAAAGTCATTTTTTGTTTAGCTTTGTTTATTTGATATAATTAATCCTCTTGATGGTTTATCGCTTTAATTACGTACAAAGAATGCATGAAGGAAGAATGATAGTTATGTCAACAAAGCCCGTCTAGCTCAGTTGGTAGAGCGCAAGGCTCTTAACCTTGTGGTCGTGGGTTCGAGCCCCACGGTGGGCGCATTATTTTTCAACATTTTGGGCTTTTTATTGGGCTTGGCCATTCTGGGCTATAAAGAGGGCTTTTTATTGGGCTTGGCGGGTGATGATTCGGTATAGACGGGTAGAATCCGCGCTCCATAACGGTAAGAAATTGAAGAAATCCTATTCCACTTTTTGGGGCGATTCGATTGCGTTGTTCCATGGGTGTGGGAGGAAATTTCTGGGATTTGCTTAAACCTTTGGGTAGACAGGAAGGGTCTGATTATCTCAGAAATAAACGTGTCGCTGTTGATCTTTCCTTTTGGATCGTTCAGCATGAGACTGCCCTCAAGGGTTTTGTTCTTAAACCTCACCTCAGGCTCACTTTCTTCCGTACCATCAATCTCTTCTCAAAGGTCTCCTTTTGTTCCTTCTCTTATGTCATGTTTCAATCGTCTCTTAGTGTGTTTGGCTTGGCTGAAAAGGTTCCTTTTTCTCTTTTTGGGAATGTGGGTTTTCGAATTTTTTGTTTCTCTTCCTTTTCCTGCTGAGGTGATTATGATTGTGGTTAGGGTTTTGCAGTTTGGAGCGTATCCTGTTTTTGTGGTTGATGGAACGCCTTCACCCTTGAAATCTCAGGCCAGAATCTCTCGTTTTTTCCGCTCCTCTGGAATTGATACTTCGTCTTTACCTGTGATCAAAGATGGCGTCTCCGTTGAGAGAAATAAGCTGTTTTGTGATTCTGTGAGGGAATGTGTGGTAAGTTGGGTTTCCTCTGAAGCCTTGATGCTTGTTTTGTTTAAATTTACTGTCTTATAGCAGTTTTTATTGTGAAGGAGCTACTCGAATTGCTCAGTATTCCGGTGGTGAAAGCAAAAGGTGAGGCTGAAGCTCTCTGTGCACAATTAAACAGTGAAGGTTATGTGGATGCTTGCATTACTCCTGATAGTGATGCTTTCCTTTTCGGTGCTAAGTGCGTGATCAAGAGTATCAAGCCTAACTCAAGAGTAAGTTTCTTATTTTGTATCTGCGTCTTATTCTCACTCACTCATGGCCTTTTTACCATCTGAATTTTTATATGGTGCAGGAGCCGTTTGAGTGCTACCATATGTCGGATATCGAAGCTGGCCTCGGTCTGAAGAGGAAACACTTGATAGCCATTTCTCTATTGGTTGGAAATGACTATGATTCAGGTGGCGTTCATGGCATTGGTGTAGATAAAGCACAGCGTATTGTCAGTGTGTTCTCTGAAGACGAGGTCCTGGAAAGGTATAATCCACAAGCTTTTTTTGTTGTGTCTGGCCATTTCTTGAATAGGTTGAGATATTATGGGTGCAGACTACAGGACATTGGAAAAGGGTTGAAACCTGCAGTTCCTGGTGGAATCAATGCTGTGGATGATGGTGAGGTAACTAACTCCGAGATGAAAAAAAGATTTTCTCACTGTTCCCATTGTGGACACCCAGGCAGCAAGACAACTCATTTTAAGTCCTCATGCCAGCACTGTGTTTGTGATAGTGGTTGCATAAAGAAGCCATCAGGGTTTAAATGTGATTGCTCCTTTTGTTCCAAGAGTCGAGATTTGAAGGAACAGAAGAAAACCGAGGATTGGTGGATCAAAGTCTGCGATAAGATTGCTTTAGGGTCCGAATTTCCCAACAGAAAGATTATTGAACTTTATCTATCCCATAGTTTCACAGGTATGAAATGACTTCATAACTTCCTGTCTGTGTCCTTGTTCTGCATCTTAATCGTTGTGTAATTCTGAAGCAGAAGGTGGCTCTTCGATGTCTTGGGGAACTCCTGATACCGAAATGCTAGTGGATTTCATGGTTTTCAAACTACGTTGGGACCCAACTTATGTTAGAAAAATGTTGCTTCCGATGATGTCGACCATTTATCTAAGAGAGTGGCCAAGAAACAACATGGGAAAGCCATTGTTATATGACCAATATGAATTTCATTCAGTCAAGTGCATAAAAACTAGATTTGGGCATCAATCCTTTGTGGTAAGATGGAGAAAACCCATATCTACTAGTGGTCTTACTCGCAGCGAGCCAGAAGAATCAACTGTATGGGACGAAGAAGTAGTCGAAGACGATGAGTCTGTTGATCCATTAGATGAGTTAGATGATCCACAAGTTCAAGATGATAAAGGTGACTGCTTCCTGCTAACTGAAGAATGCGTAGGACTTGTTCAGTCTGCTTTCCCTGATGAGACAGAGCATTTCCTGCGGAAGAAGGTAACTGAATGGTCCTCTCTCTCTCTTGAATTTGAGTGTCCTTTTTGTTCCTGGTTGGTTTATTGTTTTTGTTAAATTGTCAGAAACTGCGAGAGTCGAGAAAGAAGAATGCAAGTGAAGAAGCTTCATCATCATCTAGATCAACAACATCGGGTGTGCAAAGAAGTATCACAGACTTCTACCGTACAACAAAAGCCACACCAGCTCAAAGTGTAGAAACAGGAGGGGGCTTAAGAGTTTCATCTACTTCTTCTGCTGCTGAAAAGAAGAGAAAAGCAACTTCTAGTAGTAGTAGCCTTTCTAAGTCTGTAAGGCGCCGTCTTTTGTTTGGTTAGAGCACTCTTGTTTCTGAGTAAGCCAAATGTATAAAGGTTTGTTTATTCTATTGTTAGAAGGACTTATAGCATCTTCAGATTCCATTGTCAAAAATTTACTAGAGAAATATTTTTCAAAAAACACAAAAATTCGAAAATATTTGGTGCTGCCCAGGATCGAACTGGAGACCTTTTGCGTGTAAGGCAAACGTGATAACCACTACACCACAGCACCTTATGTTCAATCTAAATCAGACTTTAATAAAAGTTTTATTATCAGAATGAAATGAAATAAGCGCATTTATGAAAACGGAGCAAAGCAAAGCAAAAGCCGAAGGTCTGCCTTATCGGAAAGTATGAGTGTGGTAATAACATCAACCATCAACTGTAACTCTCTCTTTTCGACTCGACCGTTCCCGTCATGGTTAGCCTCAATCGAAATCTCTGCCGCTTTCTCACGGCGGAGCTCCAATATCTTCCTGACGAGGGTGTCTTGTTCAAAAAGCCCAGATGATTATCACGCAACAGTCAAATCTCTCAATTCTCGAGGTCGCTTCCCCAGAAAATCCCTAGGACAGGTTCTCTCTTCCTCTGATTCTGTCGTAGCCTCTGCTTACTACATTTTAATTGAGGGAAATGGTCGAACACCTTGTGTCCATGTTTATCTTCTTGTCTGTTTGTGTCACAGCATTACATGTTGAATTCAGATATTAACGATCAGTTAGTGGCTGCGGCTGGTGTCAAAGAAGGAGATTTTGTGTTAGAGATTGGTCCCGGGACTGGTTCTTTGACTAATGTCCTCATCAATTTAGGTGCTACTGTTCTTGCAATTGACAAGGTTTGTTTACAGTCTCAGTGTCTCACTCCATCAATTTGTAGCAAAGTTTTGGTTCTGATTTTGCAACGGTGGTTTTAGGATCCTCATATGGTGGATTTGGTGAAAGAAAGATTTGCAGGTTATGACAAGTTCAAGGTACTAGACAAATCTTGTGTGCTTTTTCTCAGCAAAGAACAAATATCATTAGACTACTTTTGTAGGTTTTGCAAGAGGATTTTGTCAAATGTCACATTCGTTCTCACATGCTCTCCTTTCTAGACAGTAGAAGCTTATCAGATCCAGATTTTGCTCTTGCAAAGGTGAAACTCGTCGAACTACATAAATCTTAATTTAGTTGTTCTCTCAGTGGAATTGTATATTAATGCAGGTTGTTTCAAACTTACCTTTCAATATAAGTACTGATGTTGTCAAGCTTCTACTTCCTATGGGTGACATCTTCTCAGAAGTTGTTCTCTTACTCCAGGTAAAGCAGAAGCTACTCTTCCCTCGTTTTTTTTGGTTTTATTATCGATTGTGACAAGTTTTTGGCTAATCTTAGGATGAGGCAGCATTGCGATTGGTTGAACCAGCGTTGCGATCATCCGAATACCGACCTATCAACATCTTTGTCAACTTTTATTCAGGTACTTGTTCCATAATCACTTCTCTTCATATGTTGCAGATACAGTGATAGTCAGTATAGGCTTTCCTGAGAAACTGTGTAATTTCCTTTGTGTCAAGAACCGGAATACAATTTCAGAGTGCCTAGAGAAAACTTCTTCCCTCAACCCAAGGTAGAATCACAGTTTTGATCCTTCAAACTTTTGCATCACAAATAAATATATAAGCCCACCGTTCCCTTGTCTTACAGGTTGATGCTGCTGTTGTAACATTCAAGTTGAAGCATCCGAAGGACTATCCTGATGTTTCCTCCACCAAGAGCTTCTTCTCTTTGGTAGCTAATACTCTCTTGGTAGATTTATGAACATCAATATATCTGAGTCAAATTCCACTACAGGTGAATTCTGCATTCAATGGGAAGAGAAAAATGTTGAGAAAGTCCCTCCAGCACATATCGTCATCTCCTGAGATCGAAAAAGCTCTTGGAGTTGCAGGTCTTCCAGTCACTGTGAGTAATCTCCAATGTCTTATATTGATCTTGGGTAGAGCTGTTTTCATGGACCTATGTCAATGGCCATATGCTCATAAGAGTATATTTATATGTTCAAAGTGGGTCGCCGGGGAAGTTGTTGCAAGTTATTTGTGAATTGATACTCAAAACCTTATCATATCTTTTGTTCTGCTACCTGGCAGTCAAGGCCTGAAGAGCTTACCTTGGATGATTTTGTAAAGTTGCATAATGTAATCGACAGAGAAGAAGACCAATGAGAAGGACCGTGAGTTATACAAAGCGACATCACCCGAAAAGAAAAGAATGATGGCAACAAGTTAAGGAAGACACGCCATGGTTGCACATGAAGCTGTTGATGCATATGATATGTGGCTACATAACCAATAGAGGAGAATATGATCGATCCCCCTGTATCAGGAACCCAAGAAAGTAAGTAGAAGTCTTGTTCTTGTACAATTTTGTAAATTTGATAATCTTTTGTAGTGTAAATTGTGGACTTGTTGCAACCCAAAAATAATAATAGTCTTTACATTCACAAAGCTTAACCACCTTCACTGGAGAAAACCAAAAAACAAAAAACTAGAATTTACAGTGAAGAAGAATAGATAATCATCCATGAAATTGGTAGATAAGATCGAAAGCTCTCAATTTGGAGGCATGAGGGTCGAAATCAAGGCCATTCCTGTCTTCGGTCTCGACCACAAGGGAGGAAGGAGACAGAGACCGCTTGCGTCTCTTGTTCCGAATGAAACACTTACTCATCTTCTCCTCCACCATCCCAACCGCTGAATCTCTCTCAGCCTCGCCGTTGGCTTCTTCCTCTTCGTCGCCTAACTGCATGGGCTCGGCCGCCGCGGATGGGGTAGAGGATAGGAAGGCGGAGAGACGGTGGTGGGCGGCGCGGAGAGAGGAGGAGATTTGGAGGAGCTGGTTCGGGTCCACGGCGGTTCCGAGTTGGTGGGCCATGAGAGTTGCCTGCTCCAACGATGATATCAGCTCAGCTATTTGTTCCGTACTGCCCATCTTCGATTCGCTTTTCTCCAGCAGAGTTTAGTTTCAGCAGAGTTTGGTCGGAGGAGACATGGGGTGCTTTGAGTTTGGGCCTATATTTGATGAATGCGGCCCAATAAAATAATTCAAGGTTCCTAATTGAATTATTATCGGGTTGTATTCAGGAATATAGAACTAGTTTCTTCCTTCTTTTGTACCTAATATTTTGGTACTGATTGATTGCAAGCAAAAATGTGGGGAAATTATTTGTTTGTTGATAACGGAAAGCTCATAACTATCTTATCCATGGTACTAATTTAAAGAAAATATGTAAAATCATTTACATTGTAATGGCTATGTAAAATCATTTACATTGTATGTAAACATTTTCCTTTTTTTTTAGTAGTAATATTTTCCAGTTTTACCAGAAAACAAATATATATATATTTTCCGTTTTCAAATGATGAAAAAATGTCATTTGTGTGTGTGTGTGAGAGAGAGAGATAGAGAATTCAAAATCATCAACATTCCTGCATTAAATGAAGATCAGAAATACTAATGAGTATGTGTAAAAGAGACATCACATGGCCAAACTAAATTCAAATAATTGTTTCGATTACATAAACCAATGAGCATTTTCATCTATTCCCCCCACTCAAATCAAACAGGGTGCGTGAAATTATCCGCTTAACATAGTTGGTTGGGTTACAAAAAAAAAAAAACATAGTTGGCGATCCAAGAGTCTACATTCCAAATTTTTGAATTTATATAATATCTCTTAGTTGTTAATATATAATAATTATCACAGATTATAAAAAGTTTTACATCTTCAGATACGACAGGAATAATGTATCATGTCACGTGAAGCAACACCATATTTTCTTTAAATTATTACTACTAGTTATGTTTGCATGCCAAATTGTAGCAACTCTTAATTAAAGTGATTAGGTAGAGAGTTACTCTAAATCAATGGTTAAAAAATGAAAGAAAGAAAGCAAATAAAGTGGGGCCCATATTCCCATAGCTCACGCGACTCACACATGCTAGTGTCTGTGAGATCAGTAAACTTACAAGCCCCTCATTGTAATTTAGATTCAAAATCTCCACGACACATGGCAAAGTAGCTACTCCCCTTAAATAAATAGCCATGTCAAAAATTAAAAGAGCTACTGTATACTGTATTTTTTTTTTATAAAAAAAACAGATCGGAGGGTCCTACAAGAAAGACACGTCAAATGTGTGTAACGTTACAAAACTCAAACCAAAGATCCGACGGTCAAATCGAGTGAGAGTTAAAGATTAATTACAGCCGTTAGATCCAAATCGAGAAAGTTACCGGTGTTTTCTGGGAAAACAGCCTATATCCCCCCGTAAACTTCCTAAATTGGTCTACTTCCCCCCAAAATCGGAGCCTCCTCCTATTTACCCCTATTATAAAACTTCAGTGCCTGCTTCCACCCAATTCAGAACTTCGAGTCCTATTTCCCCAAATCTGTAAAAATCTTGGTTAGCTGTTAACCAAACCGTTTCGGAATCAATGGAAAACCGGATTGGTTAGTTATAAACCATATTTTGGGGGGAAACAGGCAGATTCGAAAGTTTTTGGGGGGTAATAGGTAGTTTTCATTGGTTTGGTTTATTTCATAACTTTTTTATATAAATATTCAAATAAGATATAACTGATTATTTATAAAAATAAAACTAAAAGTA
>OVAF01003659.1:0-11763 GCA_900406245.1 Odontarrhena argentea
GGATGTTAATTAATCATGATCTCGGATTAGTGTTATTCTCATTCCCTTAGATCAATAATCCCAAGCTTCTCTAGAGCTGTTTTAATGGCGTCAAGGCCACATTCTTCAGCTTCAATGATATTGGGACTGTTGTGTGGAATCACATCTTCCAGTGGGTAGCTTCTGTTACCGTATAGCTCACTCGAGTCACTAGCTATCCCTTTTAGGATAACAGTTTTGTGAACTCCTCCAAGCAACCCTTCGTAATCAGTGTCACCTGAATCTCCCACGAAGACCACCATGTTCGACAAGTCAATACTCCACCGGACTAGTAAATACCTGAAAACAGAGGAAGACATGTGTATTTATGATCACCGAAAGATTAGTGACTAACCTATATACTTCATGGTTTTCTGCATTTCAAATTCAATTTGTAGACAATCGTATGATGGTTTAAATCTTACCTAAGGGCCTGAGATCGTGAGGCAAGAACAGGGATTACGTTGAGCCTAGATCCGTTTTGACAGTAAACCACATTGCAACGGAATGCTTTTTTTCTCATATCCTTCCTAAGCTCTTTCATTGGAGGCATCTGCAGTTAGAGATTGAATGAATATAGGAAGATTTAATAGAAAAGAATTCGAAATAATGCTTTAAGACGAGCAAAAGTATTGTATACCGAAGCGGGATCTTTCACTTTAAAGGAGAAGCAATAGTTTGTTGAAGAAGACTCATCTTCTGATGACAGCTCTCCTTGTTGAAGCTTCTTCTTCTCCTCCTCGGTACTGATCCAGCGGATCAAAATCTTCCTTAAGTACTCTCCACCCCAGCGGAATTCTATATGAGAATGGTAGTCTGCATCGAGTGTGTAAGGAAGCATGGTTTTATCCTCGGAAGCAGGGGACGTGAAGTAGAGTTCGCTTCCACTGTTGCAGATAACAACGTCAAAGTCTTGCGGTTTAAACCCTCCTGATAGCAATGTATTGTGAGTCTCGGATATAGTCATTGAGGTTGAGAGTATGAATCCTGTTGAGCCGCCTTTGCCTGCAGCATCGATAACTGTTTTGACCACTGCTAGAAGATCCGAGGTTGTACTGCAGTCCACGGAAATGACAAATATATGTTTCCGTCTTTTCAAAGTTGGCATCTTAGAGTCAAATTTTGCTACTGATGTGCTCTTTTGTGCCAATGTTGCAACAGCTTTCTCAAGCTTAGCTTGTCGTGTGGTGGCACTCTCTTCAGCGTCTAAGTTAAGATCTCCACTCGTGTTACTTTCAATCTTTTCGCCATCATGAGAAAATTTAGAATTCAAGGAGATGTCATGTATATCTCTAAGGGAGTCACTGGGTGAATCAGAATCTGAGAGTTCAAAATCAAGTGTCTGCCATTTAGGATGTCTTTGCTTGCACGAAGCTACCCGAGCCAAATATGTTTTGCAATGCTCTGGCCATGAATACCGGTGGATGTTGTTTAGGCCGTTTTGTCTGCATCTTGCCCAAAGTTGTTTGTCCGAAACTAATGTCAGGAGAGCATCAGCTATAGCTTTCTGATCATGAGGATCAACTAGAAGACCATTGTCAAGAGTCTGCAAGTTAGAAACAAATTATCAGCTACAGCTTCCTCTGAATAAAATCTGGTAACTTATGCAAATTTTCTTTTGAAATTTAGAAACCTACAAACCTGATGAATGTCAACAGGTCCTCCATTTTTCGTTGCAACAGTGGGCAGCCCATGAGCGCCAGCCTGTTACATAGAAAGCCACCTTTTAATAAGAAACCCTGAAAAGAATACAGTGCTAAAGTAAAGATAAGTGATTAATACCTCGATTAGAGTCAGTCCAAATGGTTCAATGAGAGCTGGATTTATAAATACTCCCTGAAAATTTTTGTTTCAGATAAGATGGATAAATCATAAACTATGCAACAACTCACTTCACCGAAACAGCTGGAAAACACAAGCTAGGAACAAATTATGGAGTGATATAGTTTCTATACCATTTAGAAAGGAATATCTCCAAAAACGAAAAAGACTGGATGGCAATCGCATGAGTATATAGGAGAGGTAAAAATGTTTGAGCATTACCTTTGTTTTGGCTGCCAAACGGTAAATTTCAGGCACATCCGATTGTTTGTGATGCTTAGGCATTGCCACTTGACCATAGAGGTCATACTTGTCAATTAGCTTCAGAATTGAGAGCAACACGGAGGAATTCGTGGTGGACAACTCATCAATATCATTTCGGTTTCCCATTATCAATGTCTGCAATCGAAGAGAGAAAAAGGAGAGAATGAAATAAGTGAAATAATTTCCTGAAATGAGCTTCTGAGAATAATAATTGCAGGGCTTACAAGGTTAGCAAGTTCCTGTAATGGACGGCATTCTCCAAAGGCTTTGACTAGAGTAACCAAGTTCTTTTTAGGGTCTGGCCGAGCAAGAGCGAGTATCATAGGCTTGTGCGGGTTAGAAAAGAAACGCATAATCTGCAGATGTGAAGAATTAGCAGTAAATACAAAGGCACCAGTAAAGCATATATAGAAACTGTAAAACGTTCAGCTAAAGGAAACAAAGGGGCTATGATTTGAAGATATGATAACCTCAGACCAAATTGGTGGATCAGGAGATAGTAGAGTTTCATCATCTCTTGTTCCATCCCCATCTGCATCCACATCATGCGGCACAATGTGATGAAATTCCATTCCTGGTGGTATATCCTGGAATCACACGACAAGACTAATTGTTATCATGGAAGGGAGACTTGTCTAGAAGAAAAAGGTTCTCATTTCAATTCCCTAAGAGGAACAGAGAGGGCAGGAGATAAAACTTACAAACATGCGAGGCATAAATCTGCCTAGACAGCTCACACCCCTTTTCATCCTTACTCTAAGTTTACGCTCTATCTCCTTATCATAACTGTCATAAAGGCGCCACTGGTCATTTATCTCTTGCTTTGTACTAGTTATAACTATTTCAGAAGCATCAAGAGCTAGCTCCTCTGCTTCGATACGTCTCATTATCTTGTAAGAACTTATTTCTTCTTTTGGCCTCCCTTGTTTCAAGAGTTGCTCAAGCTTATCACGACCAAGAGAATGTCCAGTAAAAACCATTGGTACGTTCAAAGCCCCAGATAGAAGAGCAGCAGAATCACCAGCATCTGCATAGTGCCCGTGAATAGCAACCGGCCACACTTGTCCACCACCAATTTGCTCACCAAGAACCTTGGAGATCTGCGTAATATGGCTAAGTGCCCTATCAACAAACTCAGGGATATGAGGCCACAGAAGCTCTTTCCGTATATATTTATCTTTCGGACCAAAAGGTATACGGACTATATAAGCTCCACTACTCTCTCCATGCTCCCGCTCATCAATGTCTAAAGGAGTTAGCATCTCAGTCGGTTCAGAGTAGCTGGAATCCACATCTGGTCCAGATACCTGCCGAGTCAACAAATCAACACGATAGACTCCAGGCATTGATCCCAATGCCCTTGCAAGTTCCACAACATACTTCACCTATTTGCAACAGCAAAAAAAATCGCTGTACGCTAAGCTACACTGAACAATTTACAACTCGAGTAATAAAAAGATCCTTGCAAGAAGAAGATTTACCTGGCCACCAGTATCAGAATCCCGGCCAAGCTCCATGTTTTCACCACGTATCAAACCGTGAAGACTGCAAAAAAACAATGTCTACCATCATTTTACCACCATGTGAAACAAACTTAGTGATACTGTCCACCATCAAACTCCCATAAAGTGTATACCTTACTAAGACGATGTAAATCTTTTTCTCCTTGTGTGTAGCAAACCAACTGTCGAAAACGTCAACGGAACTGATCCTAGACATTTTTCCTTTGGTGTTGTTATCACCATGAGTGGTGATCGCACCAGGCTTATCAGCCTTCTCGTTCTCGGATAGATCTGGCATATCAGCATTTATTTCTTCCCTCGATTGTTCTCGCTCGAGATTTCGTTTAGCTTCACGCTTAACATTCTTCCCTTCAAGCTAATCAAAAACAACAACACAGTCCTCAAATCAGAGCAAATGTTACCCAAATCTTCCTAAATCAACTAAACATACGAAGATCCTATTCGATTTCCTAAATCGAAATCAACGAACCTTCTTCTTCTGGCGAGCCAAATNCACACAGTCCTCAAATCAGAGCAAATGTTACCCAAATCTTCCTAAATCAACTAAACATACGAACATCCTATTCGATTTCCTAAATCGAAATCAACGAACCTTCTTCTTCTGGCGAGCCAAATTCCAAATCCTCCAACACAGATTCTCCAACCTAGTGTTCCTCTCTTGCGGACTCCTAGTTGCAGAAGCCTTAAAATAGAATCAACCATAATCAAATCGAAATTTCTCAGAGAAGTCAACGAGAAATCGGAAGCGAAAAAGTGTAATTACATACCTGAACCCAGGAACGATGAAGATCGGTCTCATCGAAGCCAGTGATAACTTCCTCAACGAAATAACGAGACGGACTAAAATGACCACGCTCTCTCAACAGAAGCGACGATTTCGGATTTCCGATTCCCGGCTCGGCGGCGAGAATCGCCTCCAAGTAACTGTTCACCCAGTCATTTCCCACCATTTTTGGTCCTGGAATCAACGAATCCGCACAAAAACAACAGATCTCTCTGCAAATACTTGTGAAATTCGGAATCGGATACACAATGATACTTGTGTGAGTGAATAGTACAACAAAACGAAAGCGAAGAAGGAGAGATTGCTCAGTTTCTGGAACTGAACAAAGAAGCGGGAGGAGGAAGAGAGGTTACTTGAAGAATGAAACGTCTTTTTGGTTATTATTTCTCTTTATATAATTCGAAAATGAAATGTAATTAGAAAATAAATATGCTATTATATAGTCTTGGGGTTATATTATTCATTTTTGTGATGTCAATATGCCATGTATAAACTGTATGGTTTACTCCAAGATTCTTTATGTTTTGTTTTTTTTTTTAATTTATATTTGTAAAGTCATCAAGAAAATAATATACTGAAATGAGACAATCAGTGAGCGATGAACACTTGGCAAATTCTAGAAACAACATCAGTGTTAAGAATCTAATTATTTTACTAATTTTCGTTTGACGAAAGAAGTATTATTGGGATCTTTATACGAGCGAATCGAATATTACCTTGAGCTGTCGACACTTTATAGTTTTTAATTTGTATAGAGTTTGCTCCACGAACCAAGATTTTTCTTGCCCACGTAACACCATAAACTTATAATAAAGCTAATTAAGCTTAAAAAAATCGTAAAAAGTAATTGAGATGAAATATCTTTAATCTGAAGTTTATTTTTTAATTGTGTGAATGAATAAATTTATAAATTTTAAAATTTCTATACAAACACCCCCAAATTTCTATAAATTTTATATTTTGGGTAGAAAGAGTGATGTGTATATACATATGGTGTTGGTTACAAAAAAAAAAAAGTATATACATATGGTGTGATCTCGCACAACTAAAAAACCTTTCACTTTATTTGCATATTAAAGTTCTAGATGAAAAAACTCAAAAAATCGGAAATGAGTTAAATAAGACTAAATCTATTGGGGATAGTTCACATCTACGAAGGGAACCCCATCGGACCCAAAAGAAGTATCAGATCAAATGCCGTTAACTCGTCTGTTAAAACTTTCAATATGCTCCGATCCACTTTGATCAAGTTGACCGGATAAACTANGTCGAAGCCAGTGATAACTTCCTCAACGAAATAACGAGACGGACTAAAATGACCACGCTCTCTCAACAGAAGCGACGATTTCTGATTTCCGATTCCCGGCTCGGCGGCGAGAATCGCCTCCAAGTAACTGTTCACCCAGTCGTTCCCCACCATATTTGGTCCTCAAATCAACGAAATCGAAGCAGAGAAACAACAGATCTCACTGCTACTGGAATCAGAAATCAGATGGAGAAGAAGATCAAAATCCAGAGATGGAGAGATCACTCAGTTTCTGAAAACGAAACAAAGAAGCGGGAGAGAAAGAGAGGGGTTACTTGAAGAAGAAACGTCATTTTGTTTTCATTTCTCTTTATATAATTCAAAAATGAAAATCTAATTAGAAAATAAATATGCTATTATATAGTTTTGGGGTTACTCAAAGATTCTTTATTCTTTGTTTTTTTTTTAATATATTCTCAAAGTCATCAAGAAAATATTATACTAAAATGAGACATCACTAAGCGAAACACTTGGCAAACTCTAGAACGTTTAGTGTTAAGAATCTAATTATTTTACTTATTTTCGTATGACGAAAGAGTATTATTAGGAGGATCTTTAGACGAGCGAATCGAATATTACCTTGAGCTGTCTGACACTTTTCAGTTTTTTAATTCGTATAGTAAATAGTTTGCTCCAACTATTAGGACACGATTGTACTTGCCGACGTAGCAACCCTCGTAATATCAGTTATTAATTATAAACTTATAAAGCTTTTTCTTTTCAAAAAAAAAAAAAACTTATAAAGCTTTTATATTATTTCATTATTTGCTAAGAATAAGCTTTTATACATACCTTCATTGATACGAATATCTGTATAATTGTTGACCAACAAAACTTGCAATAAGAATTTTGCTGTGTTATCGTTTCTTTGTACAAGTGTTGTTAAATACTTGCAATTAGCATCTGCAAATCGTACCTTTAGAATATTGAGATTAGCAACAAGCATTTTTTAAACAAATGTAGAACTATAATAGTAAATATATACAATCATACAATGGAAAAATTTGGGTATGAAGAGTGATGTGTATATACAACCAAAAAACCTTTCACTTTATTCGCATATTAAAGTTTTAGGTGAAGAAACTCGATAAATCGGAAATGAGTAAATAAGAGAAAAACTAGTTCAAATGCCGTTAACTCTTCTGTTAAAACTTTCAATATGCTCCGATCCACTTTGATCAAGTTGACCGGATAAACTACTCACTTCACCGATGTAGCCAGGCAGTTTCTTCCTTTCTGCCATAATCCTTTTGGTTGATTTATAATAGACACCATACAATATCAATTGAGCCACTCCAAGTACACATCCAATCCCATTAGGTATCTATAAGAAAATCCATTACAAAAACAATCGTAAAAATACTCACTTGTTTCAAAATAAAATAGCAAAATAAACGATTAAGATTTTACAATCTGCCGACCAAAACAAAAAAAAAAAGATTTTACAATCCCAAGTAGTCATATTTTTATATCTTTATTTTTTTTGNATAAGAAAATCCATTACAAAAACAATTGTAAAATACTCACTTGTTTCAAAATAAAATAGCAAAATAAACAATTAAGATTTTACAATCTGCCTACCAAAACAAAAAAAAAAGATTTTACAATCCCAAGTAGTCATATTTTTATATCTTTATTTTTTTTGTTCAAATACATTCTAAAGAAAAAAGTTATAAATTAATCTTGAAAAAAAATTATGAAAGAGGGAGAAAAAACTTACAGCCATGAACGGATCGAAAGGTACCAATCCATAAATTGTCCAAACACTTGCGTTTATTAAGCAAGTTAACGATAGCCAAAACGGCATGAACTCCAGACTTTTTGTTTTTATTACCCTTTTCTTCATTTTTTCATATAATTATTTTGCCAAAACGAAACAAAAGAATTGTTATAAACAATCTTGGAATTAACGTTCCAAAATTCAACATTGACTAACAAAATTAGGGAAATTAACCAAGACAAAACCAGATAGTCATATATTAGCATATATAAGAATCATAGTATTGGTTTGAGAAGTAACTTACCATGACAGATAATGGAGCAACATAGACCATAGTGGTGAAAATTATACATACAATCCCAACACTCACGGTCCGTTGATCAGTAGTATGTTGAAGAGTCAAGACCAAAGCAACGAGGATAGCCACAAACACGATTTCGGCAGCTAAAACACAAGACATAACTAACCGCTGATTTTTGCGGTCACAATAAACGAAAAATATGATGAGGAAAACAATCTCAATCGCGATCCCTATAACACTTATCGTAATGACCAATGTACTATCGGGATGCACCATAGGAAGTCCATAGAAAAGCCGCACCAAACAGTTCACTAGAGTTGCCAAATATGGTATTGGTGAGTAATTTTCCACTGATTTCTTTTTCACTATTCCTATAAACGTTGGCCTGATGAATATTGTCACATTATTGATGTTAAATACAATATAAAATAAACTAATCATATGACCAGGATGTGCTAGTGCCGTCACTGTGTCACCAACTGGATTGTAATGCAATATTATTGAATTGGTGTTGACAAAAAAAAAACTACTCATATATACAACAGAATTCGGATGCATAATATGTCGAAAACTTACGTAGGGGATATGAGCAAACATAGAGCGGTGAGGTTTCCTGCAAACATGATCAGTCCAAAGTGAAAAAAAATCAACAAACTTAAAGTAACAACAGTAGGAGATTTATATATTTGTATTAAAGTTTATTTGAATAATAAGGACTAACCTATTACACCCACAATCTTTCGAATTAGGTTCAATTGTGCAAACACCATGTTATGATGATGATGAATTGATGAAGATAGTAATGGTGAAGAAAGAAAGATAAAAGAGAGACAAGTGATTTGAGAAACGTTTTTCAGGTTCTTAGTAATAACAATGAGGAAGTGTTACGATCTTATTTGGTTTTATAGTTAGGATTGCTCCGAATTATAATTAAGGTTGTGTAGTTCTTATTGCGCCGGATGTCAGATAAAAAAGGAGGAGGTTGTTCAAGCNAAAAATAAAAAATAATAAAAATAGATAAACACAAGTAAAATGAATTAAAAGTGTCTATTTACTGTCTATATGATATATATTTAGTCTCTTCTATGGCAAGGAAATAAGCATGACAACAAACTTCAACACACTATACAGAAAGAAACACTACAAAAAAAAGGATGATTTAAATCACTTAAAAATAATCTATACATCACTTANGAAAGAAAAACTCATAAAATATAGTATGTGTTGAGACTTGAGAGTAGGTAGAATCAAGAGGCATCTCTGAGCTTAAGCCTTGGAGTCCATTTCAGATTAATACATAGTTTCCCTGATTTAGCTCCATCTATGGCAAAACAATCTTGAAACTCACCTTCTATCATCACTCTTGTCAATGTCATTATCACTCTCCCTATTTTATCCTATTAATTAAACACACACAAAATATAAGTTTACATATTCATAATCATGTTTAAAACATTCCAGAAAAATAAAGAGAATCTTAATCTTACCTTGCCAAATTTGTCATGGTCCCATACTTCAAGAATCAAGAGATCATGCAAAGCATCTTCCACTACAAAATCAAATGTTTGGTTCCAAACCGGATTCAAGCTATCCGGTACGACTCTTGTCTTAGATTTTGCTTCCGATTTCTTCAATGTGATCACCACAAACGGGTCTGCTTTTCCCATAAAATCTACAGCCGGTAAGTCTTCGGCGGACAACACTGTCACGGACAACACTCCTCTCACGATCACATCATTTTTCTTTAAACTAGTCGGGTAATTTACATCCGAAACATCTGATGAATCCTCGCTTTCCGGTTTAAGTACCTTCTCTAAAACAGTCAATGAGTAATCCTTGTTGTAGGGATTTTTGAGTCCGCTTTCTTTGCCTAAAGGACAATATAAGAGCTCCAGTTGCACCTATATCACCAAATATGTATCTTTAATACTCCTAAAAGAGATATTATAAAAAAAAGTGAAAAGGTTAAGCTTTGTGAGAATAGGAGGAAAAATTCACCTGACCCCGATTTTTTGTATCTCTTTGGATATCTAAATCCTTTACTAATTTCAACCAAACATCTTTTACTTTCCCAGGCACGAGTTCACTTAATCGTACTCGAGCAGCCCCAATAAGCTGAGAAGACCCTACTCCTTCGTCGTCAAAGACTCTCACCGTCAAAGTTTGAGTCGAGACATCTTCCACAATGAACTCAAAATGTTCATTCCAAATCGGATTTAACGAGTTATTCTAAATGACAACAAAAAAGACATTGAGCACAATCCAAATCGGTAAAATATGAGATATTATTTATCTTTGGTAGAATGAAATTTTCTTACAATAGTTTTGGTCTTCTTAGTTTTTTCACGCAACGGGCGAATGAATACGACCGCATAAGGATCTGATTTTCCAATCAGGTCTTTGTTAGCTAAGTCCTTTGCTTGCACAAGTTTCACATCCAAGGTTCCAACAGGTTTCAACTCCAGATCACTGTTAAAGCACATTTTCAGAATTATATAAAAAATGGTCTTAATCAAAAATAATTCCAGATGGTATAATATAGAGAAGCAAAAACCTGTAATCT
Organism: Odontarrhena argentea; assembly: GCA_900406245.1. Lineage (NCBI taxonomy): Eukaryota > Viridiplantae > Streptophyta > Magnoliopsida > Brassicales > Brassicaceae > Odontarrhena > Odontarrhena argentea. Next base: position 10,301 of record OVAF01003659.1, read on the forward strand.
CCTGGCAACATAGGTATGATCTTCCGAACTGGCCATGTCACACTGTCTTCAATAGCGTCGCGTATAGTTTCCTGAACAAAGGCATCAACGGATTTTTGACAAATGAGATGTTTATATTATGCTGAGTATATATGATGGATATATGTTTTTGCATACTTCGATTGCATCGGAAATCCCTGGAATTGATGTTAATTCACCACCGATTACTTTAAGCGTAAAATCAAGCCCTTTCTGCTCACATAAAAAGCACAAGAAGATCTTTATACCATAACTGTTAAGATGAATATAGTAAGCAAATCAAGACCATCACCAAATTACCTTCTCAAGCAATGAATAAGAAAGTGCACCAAAGCAAGGGAATTCATCAACAAGAGGTTTGAATATCAACCTGAAAACACCTGTGAATCCTATATTTTTCACCTAAACAAAAACACACAAAAAGCTCAACAACAAAAAATGTATACTAATTTTTTGTAATAATAGTTATACTATTGAAGTACCTCGATCGGAAGAGCCACGCCAACTAAGGTTTTGATATCCAACACAATTTTCGGATTCCCATCCCACTGCATTTCAAGCTCCATTGTAATTCCATTAGGTCCACTCTCACTATCTAAGATAGAAATTCCTGAAAAGTCACATGATTTAAGCAAAAGAGCTACATGAACAAATCATTACAATGAAATATCTTGACATCAGCAATTAATCCATTTGCATCAATGTTTAACCAATCGTTACCTACGAATCAGCCGAGTTACGAGTACATTCATAACAATTCTACACTACTAACCAGTTTCCTCGTAAAGCAATCTACTAGATTATATAAGCAACCATCAACAACAAAAACAAACCTGTGAACTGAGGAGCCACAGTCCCAAGTGTAAACTTAGAGAACTTAAGAGATGCTAACATAGCTGGTGTATATTGTTCAAGAATTGGCTCCACGCTACTTCGAATCAGCTCAGAAGCTGCCTGCATGAGTATGCATAGAATACATAACCACAGTCAAAACTCAAAAAGGTAAGAACACCATGCACTTTAAACTGGAACAGAGGGTAAAAAAGAAAAAAGATTTCAAAAATTACCTCAGTAACATAAGGCCAGATCTTTTCAAGTTCAAGATTAAGCCAATTCAACTGTAATACAATCAAACAAGTATCAATATCCATAATTCAATAAATGATGTAACTTAAAAAAAAAAAAACGTTAGGTATAATAAATACAAATAACTAACTCAACTTTTGTCTCTGTGAAAACACAACCCAAGAAGGATAATATTCTCCAGGAAGAAGTTTTCTTGAATCTTCAACATTCATCCTTGCAAACGCAGCAATAGTCCTCGCCTAAATTAATACCAAAAATAATCCTCTTAATTATGATTTATTGGTGTTTAATATTACCAAACAAAAAACATCAGAAATGATTGAAAAATGTACCAATTGAGCTCGATGAGTGGATCTGAC
>OVAF01003661.1:0-11757 GCA_900406245.1 Odontarrhena argentea
TAATGGGCCTCGGTCCGGCCCGCCTGGAAAATTGAGGGATTTTCATCCCTAACAGTAAAGGAAGCATGGATTCTGATAATGCTAGCCGCAAGCGGGCCAAGCAAAGTACTTCTACAAGCACAGAGCAGAGTGACTCCTTTGTCTCCACCATCACGAATCACATCCAATTGTGTATCATGTCCATTAATACGGAGATCATTCTCGGATTCGACAAATGTGAAATGGAGATCAAGAACTTGGTGGACAAGGTGGAGTCAATGGAGCAGCAACTGGCGGTGCTGGTTAGTGGCCAAGGAGAGAAGGCCAGGGCAGAGGATGCTGAGCAGGTGAAGTCCAATGGGGCTGATCCTCCACCACAAGTTAGTAACCCCTCTCCCTCTCCAAAAGACTCTGACAAAAAGGCCTCACCCAAACCCACTAGGAAAACAAGAGGACGGAAAAAGAAAGTGCCTTGAAAATTTGTCCATATGAGATATGCATTGTTGTTTCCTCCGTTTTCATGTTCTCAGTTTGTCCCCAAAACTTTTCTGTTGTGTTTACTTATGTTGTGTTTGAAACTTGAACCAAGGTTTTATGAGAATCACATTTCACATTTAATTTTACCAATGTTGCATTTTTCTTTACAAACCATCTTATTGCGCTCCATATATAAACGTGCAGCGCCATTACGAGAATGTGGATGAGAGTGTTGTCGGTGGGGGTCAACCTAGTGTGCAGGAGGTCCAGGTTGAAGAGTCACCCGAGGAACAAATGGCTCATTACCTGGCCAAACAGGTGAAAGCCAAATCATCTGCCCAAAAGGTTTTAAGGGCAAAAAGTGAGAGATTGAGGAAGCTGGCCGCCACGCAGAGGCCACCATTTGTAGGGAATAGCACAGTTAGGATCATCATTCCGAACGCTAGACGTCCGCGTTACGATCCATTTGCACCAGTTGACAAGTTGAAATTGAAGGCCATTATCGATCACCTCAAAACAGACCCGTAAGTTTGGTTGATCATACAATTTTTAAGTATTTATCTATTTGTGGTGTTTAGTTTGGAGTAATTATTAGTACTTAATCTACACTGTGCAGCACTTATCCAAAGAAGACCAAGGGTTCACCAACTGAATGGTTTTACACTCTCAGGGGCCCAACCAAGTGGCTGTCAGATACGGTAAATTCTATAACCTTGGAGACCTGTTTGTTTATCCAATATTTATAACTGACAATATTACGATTATGGTCATTGGTGGTACAGCATCTAGATGCGGGAATGAGGTTGCTAAAGCAACGCATGCTAAAAAAACCAAAGTGGTTTAGGAGTGAGCGTATCTGCTTTGTGGACACTTTGCTACACACCATGTGGAAGAGCAAATACGATCTATTCAAGAAGTCTCCAATGGAGAACAGACTTCTCCCCAATGGAGCATTCCCACACTGCGCGGGAGAGGACTCAAACAACAATCCAACAGAGAAGGCATGGGGTCTAGAGGTGGACGACGTGTATGCTCCATTACACATCACGGGAGACCACTGGGTCGCGATGTGGATAAATTTCCCGGCTAGGCACATAGTAATCTGGGACAGTTCCATTGTCCATGCTAGTTCAGAGGAGATAGCACATGCTGTGGAGCCAATTGCAGTGATGATGCCACATTTGCTTAGAGAGTGCTATGTAGATCACCAAGACAAGCTTCCCCTTGACCCATTCACCCACATGAGGATCGAGGACGGAAGTGTGCCACAAAACATTCAAAAGCGGTGACTGTGGTGTGTACGCTCTGAAATATATTGAGTGTCATGCTTTGGGAATGTCCTTCCCAACTACTTTGTGTGACACCAATATTAGAGGCATTCGTGATAAGCTAGCGGCTGACATTTTCGAGGAGACTGACCACCGCGGGATGGATCGAGAAGACTGGAACGTAATCGACATGTATGACTGATGTTGAGCACGGCGGGTATTTTGGGTTTTTGTACACTCGGTGGAGGTATATTTTGGAATGGGTATATTTTGGGGGTATTTTTTGGGGTGCTCTCGTAGCCCTAGTGATCCCATTGTTTATTTTTGGGGATTACTCTAACAACGTACATTACGACCCTTGGTGATTGTTTACCTTGAGGAGTCTGATTCTGCCCATGATACTTGATGGGGTTTTTTTTCCGTATAACCCATTAATGAAAATTCGGTTATATCAATTACTGATTACGTAACAAATAACTAATCAATGTAATTATAATACTTGATCTTCACGTCACTCACACATGCAAAACCTAATCAATGTTATAACCTTTGAATGGAGATTAGGGAATATCATTACCATACCATAAGTTATAAGTCATCCTTAATACAATATTAAAGCTACATCCCAGGGGAAGTTCCGATATTCTAACATACATAAGTAAATAAAATAAGACAGACTAAAGATCCCATCAGTCCTTCCTCCCCATGTAGCTTATGCGCTTCGGCTCTCCCTAATCCTTCGAAACCTGAGCGTACAAGAAGCCATTGCAATAAACCACGAGTAGACAGGGCTAAACAACATTAAGTGAAATCCAACACTTACACAAGTCGGGGCTCTATGACCCGGTTGCTTGCACTTTGAGCAATTGTAATGCTTTGTTCTTTTCCGAGGCACTGCTTTATTAGATTTTCTTTTCTTTGATAGTTCCAACCACGTTTGCCACCTTGATTTCTTTTTCCTTCCCGATGTTGGGCGCACTTCGGGTGGAAAGACTCTGGCATCACCATCTTCTGTGGTGTTGCCTCTCGGATAAATGCTGAGAGAGTAAGTCCCGTACAAGGAATTCTTGGAATATGAAGTGCACAGGAATGTGCTAACATGCCTTCCAGATACGGTTATTGCCGCTAATGCATGTGAGTATGGAATCATCTCAACCGAGTATAACCCACAAGAACAAACCCGGGACTCCAGGTCAACCGTGTAGTCACGTTGACCATCAACAACATGAAACACCCACATTTCAATTCGATTTACCTCCATCATGTCAGCCTTTTCCCCACGGATGGCCAACAAAGTCTCAACGCCGCGGCTGAAATGTGTTGTTAGTCGTAGTGCATCCTCCCGCCTTTTCCAAAACCACAAACCAAGCCTCTCTCTGATAAATTCTAACATGTAAGACACCGGGAACTCTTTTGCTTGTTTAACCACCGAATTAATGGACTCCGCAATATTGCTTGTTTGAATGTTGTATCTATGGCCAGGAAAGTGCACTCTTGCCCACAGTTTTGGGTCCGCCCCTTCCAAGTAGGCTGCGAGAGTAGGATGTGCATTGCGTAAGAGGCGCATGTTTCGGTCGTACTCATTAATGGTGTAAGCATATGCCGCACCACGTACCAAATGCATGAGGTGCTTTCCCCTGTAAGTGTTTAAAATATTTTGTTGGAGGTGGTAGTAACAAATGCCACGTGTTGCCCAAGGAAGCTGAGTCGTACAAGCCTTTGCAATGGAGGAATGCCTGTCAGATACAATTGTCATTGGAAATCCGGGTGTGAAACACCTTTTCAAGTTCTTGAAAAACCAGTCCCAGGACTCATCACATTCCCCATCAACAACTGCGAAAGCTAACGAAAAAATCTGGAAATTAGCATCTTGGCCAGCGGCTACCAGCAACACTCCTCCAAACTCACCGGTCAAGTGAGTCCCATCGACAACAATCACTCGACGACAATACTGAAAACCATGTATCGAAGCACCTAGGGATAGGAAAACATATTTGAACCGGTTTTGGTCATCTATGACAAGGTCGGTCACGGTCCCCGGATTGGTCTCCTCAATTTGCTTCAAATATGAGGGTAGGCTTTCATATCCGCTCTCCGGTGTTCCTCTCACAAGTTGTCGGGCAAATATCCAAGCCCGATATGAGGTCGAGTAGTCCATCTTCAATCCATATGCTTTCCGCATGGACGCTTGAACATGCTTGGGGACAATCCCGTCGATGATTCCGACCCGTTCGATGAATAGTTAGGCAATGTACCTAAAGGTACAACGGCGGCGGTTTGATCTACGATCGGCGATAGAACAAGTGTGGAGTTTAACATACTTTGTAACCCAAAACACGCCGGGCTCATTTTTCTCGCTTGCTCTAAGCTTCCATTGGCATCCTTCAACAACACACGTTGCGACAAGGCATGTCTTATTGGATTTTGGAGATTTGAATGCAAACTTTTGTTGAACAGCCATCATGTGTAACTCGGATACGAGTTCTGCCTTGGTATCGAAACTTTTTCCCACCTCTATATTGTCGGACCACCTATCCACGGGTTTTACCATGCTTAAGTCAAACGGAAGATCACTTTCATCCTTGTTCTCGTCTTCCACCTTGCCGTACACACTATAATCGACGTCTGAATCATCTTCTTCTTTAAATTCATCCGCCTCGACGTCACCACCAACCTCGGCTTCCATGTCCTCTGAATCTGCGTCCCAATCATCATCCGTTTCATCACCTGACACATTAGCCTTTACGCCCGAGAACCCATCTACCATATCGTCCTCCATACGTATCCCACCACTTCCCCCTGCGTGAAACTCATCATCAAGTTGCCGCAGAGATGTTTTAGGAGCATTAGTCTCTAAGCACCGGATAGTGACGCAAAGACGGATGAGTTTTGTTCTGCACAACTCCATCAGGGCTCGGACCTGTCTGTCAGAACTCACAAAAGTAGGAGGTGAATCTGGTGGCATCATGTTCAGCATATCATTAGGTAATGAGTACGACAACTCCACAAACAAGCTTTTCTCGTCTAGCAAGTAATCGTCAAAAACCATTTCTAGAAGCTCACTATGCTTACAACCCTCTGGCAAATAGAACAATCTCCCCCCTCTGGAATGATCGACCTCAAAAACTGAGCACTCGTCCCTCCTCACCCACTGTCCGACAACAACTGCTACGTGCACCATTATCTGAAACGTAAAACTCTAGTTAGGTCGCATTTCAAAACATACCATACTTAATGAAGAACCAAAAAATTATAATATAAGGAAACAATTGGCAGTTATCAAATTTCAATATGAAGACTGAGAATTTAATAAAGTTATCATTACTAAGACTTCACTCTGCCGTCTACTTTGAAACCACTAATACATAAAATACTATGAAATTCGATTTACCAATTTTTATAAATAATTTTAATGAAATTTTCTGAAGGACATATCTCATATATGTTAGGGTACATGTTAGAGAAAATAAATGATTAAAATTTCATATATAACAGCCAGAAAACATATTCTTAATAATACAGACTTCTCTATCAGACTTCTAGATCAAATGTCACATGATGTCTCCGAAGTAGACTTCGTACGTAGTCTACACAGTTATATTCTACAGCTAAAGTAATACTTAAATAGACTTATAAAATATGTCTACCAAACAGTGCAGACTTTGCTTCGAAGTCTAAACAGTTATCTTGGACAATTTTGTATTTACATCGAATTTCCACTAGACTTCTGAAGAAGTCTAAAAGTCAACAAGACTATTTCTGCAATTGACTAAATTCGGGAATTACAATATATTTCATTTCAGACATCTCTATACTGTCTCAAACAATAACGAACTTTTCATCGGGCAATCATACTATTTCAGACTTCTAAACATAGTCTAACTGTTACAAACAGACTTCTACCGGGTTAGATTTGCAATTGACTTGGTCAAACGTTTCAGGAGGAGACTTCACTATAAGTCTAATACGCATAGACTTTCTTGAGAAGTCTTATAGAGTTAAACTTGCAATTGACCGGATTCGTAACTATATGGGAGCAGACATCACTATTCAGTCTGAAAACATTATGATTTCATCTAGAAGTCGAAAAGCTATTCAGACATAATTAGGAAGTCTACGCCTTTGTTAGACATGTTAGTCAAAAAAGGAATCCGCGGTCAATTGCAAATGAAGCCCACGTCGTCCAATACACGTCAGCCACTCCATATTAGACTTCGGTACCAGACTTCTCGTCGTTTAGGTTTGACCAAGTCAATTGCAGGTATAAGCTTTTTTTTACGAAGACATCTACAGAAGTCTACGACCTTCTTTTTTTTCACCAAAGGAATCATTTAGACTTCGGGTGAAGTCTAGAACTAAGAATGTCAACTACAAACATAGCCATTCGTTGACCATTTGATTTAAAACAGAAGTCTGCGACATCGTTGAAGTGGAAGGGACGACAGAATCTCACCTGAAAACGACTAGTGACAATCTACCAAGCCGCAAAGTTCAACGCCCACCTCCCACCAACGTAACGGACCGTGGGTTCACCTAACCACTGACCGGAACCACCAAATCGTTTTCGTTACTAAACTAAATCGCAAAATTTTCGTGTCTCGTTTGAGGAACGACGGAATTGGTTGTGCTAAGTGAAACCCATCGGTTATATAGTGCTCAATACGAGGTGGTTGAAGCATTAAACGTCGAATTTATGATTATGGTTGAAGATTGTTGGTGAGGATGTTAATGGTGGTTGTGGCAGTTTCGTGACGTGAGGGTGACAAGGGTCTTTCTGTATTTCGCTGAAGTTTAAAAAAAAAAAAAAAATTCCTCAATGGCATGAATCGTAAATTCGGGTGCATAGTGAGGATAAGAGGGTCACAAAACATCAAAATCTTGTCTGCCGATTTCTTCAGCCCATTGTTGTATTTCCATTGTAATTTTGACCCAAATTAGTAAGGATCCCATAAAAAATACATGTATTTGCTTACCGACAAATATCAAAAAGTTTAGAATAACGAAGTCAAATTCCAAAGTTACTGTATCATGCAATTGCGAGAAAGAAGCTCTCTTATATTCAAATTAAAGATTGTCTCCGAAGACCTTTAGCCCTTTTTTCTTTTTATTTTTCTCTGTTCTTGTAATTGTAATGGAGTAGAAATTTCAAAGATAGGAGACGTGCCATAATTTAAAGCATAGAAAAAAGAGTGCTCATCATGTTCAATGGTGATAAAAATAGGTGTCTTAATATATATAAAACATTCTTAAAGAAAAGAAATAGAAAACTATCTTATATTTAAAACACCATTTCAGACATTCTCTTTAGTTGTATCATTTTACTATTGTAATTTTTTATAATTAATATTTAAATTTTTAAATAAAACTTAAGACACTTTCTCATTATCATTAACAGATGTTCTTATATTATTTTCAACCCGAAATTCAAAGATCACGACTTTGACTATAACGCTCCGTCCGCTCTTACCAATGGGTCGTCCCTACACCGGACTCCCGGGCCCCATCACTGCCTGATGGTCGGTGCGTTATTGTTCAGGTGGCCCGACCACTGTTTTACTGACCTACAGTCACCACGTGATCTTTCCCGTGTTTTGCCAACACTCACACACCCCTGCGAATCAGTTCTCAGGAGGTCACCCATCCTTCTATTGCTCCAGCGTAAGCACGCTTAACCATGAAATTCTTTAACGCAATGATTAAAAAATGTAAGTATACTTTGTTGACATAGGTAGTCAAATCAATTCATTTAAACTCTTTCAAATGGCCCGAGCCAGGTGATATATCGTGGTTTTTACTGGTTTTTCGACCATTATATCATTTGGTTTTTGAGTCTTTTTGTGTTCTTTGAGTCTTTTTAGGATGAAACAGGTTTGAATGAAGTCTAAGGCATAAGGAAGCAAACAAGAGGAATAACAATGCAGAGCCAGTCCAAAGTGCCTTAAAGATCGTGTTGGATGGAGGTCTTTCCGATGTCATTTTAATCTCATATTTTGACACGACATAGGAAATTGAGTTAGCTTCACTTTGGCGGTGGTTTCAACTCATTCCGAGCAGCGGTTGAAGAGATATGGCTGTTTTAGTGAAGACATGTCATTCTGGACGAGGAGAAGAAGAAATTTTCCAATTCCTATTCGGAAAAGGAATTTCCAGTTTTCCTTATTTCAAGGGTTTAACCAAGGACGTGATATTTAGTATAAATACCTATTTTTGAGCCATTGTTTAGGCGACGTTATCTTTTCTATTGCTTTTAGACCTAGAGCTTTTAGAGAGAAGAACTCTTTTACCTCTTTTTCTAGTTTTATTTATGCATTATTCAGTTATTGCTATGTATTCTTCAATTATGTCTGAGTAGTTTCTTAGTTAGGTTTAGGGTTTTCAAGAGAATTGGGAATTATTGAATTAGACACAAATAGGGTTTCAATTGATGTCTTTGTCTAATACTGTTCACCATGCTTAGGCTAGATTGGCCATCTAGTTTATGATTTCAGGCTTAACCTACATTCCGAAAGTCTTTAGGTGGCTAGATTAAGTGTTAGATAAGCAAATTGTCCTAGGCCTGCGGAAGTTGATGCTTAGGCAATTTGTGAACTGATCAACATGTTCTTGTTAATGCTTTCTTAGATTTCTAGGTTCAAACGGAAGTTTAGATATCTGGATTGCTAAGAATAGTAATTGATACCACGGAAGTGGATTGATTAGACTTTTATGTTTGAGTTCTAGGCTGTTCTTAATCATCCCTGAATAGTTGTCTGATTCATGATTTCCATACCTGCGAATTACCCTGATCCTAGCGCTTTTCTCTTATTGAATTTACATCGTTTATGATCAGTTATTTCATTTGTTTGCAATCATCAGAATCATATCATCGTTTTACCTTGATTAAGGTTTTAAAATTTACAGTGTGACACTTGGTTCTCGTGGATTCGATCCCTTAAGTACTACAACCATTTGTTGTGCACTTGCAGTAGTTTCTAGGGTTAAAACCTGTGTTATCACCAGGGATGTATAGTTCTCCCCCACTTGACGGGAATTTGTCCCCGAATTCTACAACTCATCATCTCTGACCCTCAGGATCACAACCGGAGCAGCCAATAACCGTCAAGCCTCATAATAGCCTCCTGAGACAGAATCAGTTTTACTTCCCAGACTTTGATACCACTTCGTAACGCCCCATCCGCCCCTACAAGTAGGTTACCCGTCGTTATTTTTCTAGGTGATCTGACAACTGATTTACTGACCTTGCAATCACCACGTGACTTTTTCCCTTGTTTTGTCCACACTCACACGTCCCCACGAATCACTTCCCAAGAGGTCACCCATCCTTTCATCACTCTAACGTAAGCACGCTTAACCCTAAAGTTCTTTTAGCCAAATGACTGAAAAAGGTAAGTATAATTTATTGACATAAGTAGCCAAATAAATTCATTTAAACTCTTTCAAATGGCCGAGCCGGGTATGTTAGTGTATTGTGTCCAAGTAAACAGAACTTTTGAAAATTATTCAGGGGTACAACATGGCTGTTACAGTGTTACTGCACCAGCGTCTCAGTAACCTTTATGCATCGTCTTCGTCGTGGTCAGATTTTGAACCTGTGTTTCATTTTCAGACACCGTAAAAAGAGATTATGGTCTAATAACTTTTATTTTACGTTTTGTTTCGGTGATTGTATGTGGAGAGATACTTCGACATAGGTCGTCAAGTGTGTAGTGATGGGATCTCGTTTGTATTCACTTCTTTAGGAAAACGTAATAGTCATTTCATATTTTAGTTATTACATATGGTTTTTAGCAACAATGATCTAGAGAATTATTATCCGTTGTGCTTTACAAACTAGGTCAAATTAAAATTCTCTTTGTTAATTTTCAAAAAAAAAAATTCTCTTTGTTCCAAATTCCAAAATATAAGAGAGTTTTTTTGTAGAAACGGGTTATTTGAGAAAAAAATTATTTTCAACAAAACATTATTTAATAATTAATTGAAAATACTGTGACAAAAAAATAAAAAAAAAGTAAATAAGTAATTGAAAATACATAATTTAACCAAGAGAAAAAACTTATAAAATGAAAAAGAAAACTTCTAACGTTATATTGATATAATCACCTTCAGCACATGGATTTTTGTATGAGACGGCCGGTCATGTAATTGCACATAGGTTAAGATCTCTCTTACCCCCAAAAAAATCTACAAAAAGTTGTTAGCAAATTTAGTAAAAAGTTAGAGGAAGTAATTAAGCGAATGCAGAATGAGATTTACGTTATACGTACTGAGCCGATATAATCGATTCATTACCGACGATACAAATGATGTTTAGACTCACCATAATATCTGCTTGTATTAGAAATAATGATATCAAATATTCTGAAATTATCTTGGCATTGCGAGGAAATCCAATTTTGGGATTTTCTCCAAAGACTTTGTTTTTTACCTCTGTTCTAGTAAACTTAATGGAGGAAGAAAATTCAAAGATGTGACATGCTTTCAGTAGGCCTACAAAAAAAAAAAAGTTAGAGTGATTTGTGGGTCGAGAAAATGAGAGTAACTGTTGTGATGGAAAAAGCTAAAATTGGAAGACCAAGACTTTCGACCTATTGCTGTGTCCAAGTAAACGTCACTTTATCTTCTGTCTCTTCCTTATAAGAGGCGTATGTGTTGTTTACCAGATGGTATATCCAGCAAATGATTAATGATTGGAGAAAATGATTTATGGTTGGAGAAAATGAGAGTAGGTGTGAGTCACTATTCTGCTATATTCTCTGCTAAAATTGGAAGACCAAGACTTTTGACCTATTGCTGTGTCCAAGTAAACGGCACTTGATCTTCCGTCTCTTCCTTATAAGAGGCGTCTGTATAATGGTATATCCAGCAAACAACTTTTTCTTTTTCAATGAGCAATATCATAAACATGAGTTCTAATAGAAGTTTATCTCTTTTGATTCTATTCACTTTGATACTCTTGTTGATCCTTAATTCGGCAGATCTCACCGCTGCCCGCTCGTGTATGACGGAATGTGGAGGAATCAAAATTCCATACCCCTTTGGAATCGGAGAGGGTTGCTATCTCAATAAATGGTACAAAATTGAGTGTGTTAATAATATTTCTGTTTCAGGCCGTTATGTCCCTATGCTTTCCGTGATTCGCAAGGAAGTTGTGGATATCTCTCTTCCGTCTGACGGCCCGTATGGTGACGGTACTATACCAGACGGGTCAATTCGCATTAAAAACCGAATAACTTCAAAGGGATGTTCCAGCGACGGAGAAGAGTTTGAATCCCTTTTAAATTTAACGGGTACCCCTTTCTACGTTAGTAGCTACAGAAACACACTGGTAGCTGTTGGTTGCAACAACACGGCAACGTTGACAAATGTCGAGCCAAGCATTGTAGGATGCACATCTAGTTGCAGCACAGAAGACCATACTCCTACTAAAGATTATATTACACTATTTAATTGTAATATGCAGAGGTATAGGAACCCCAACGTCAAATGTGATGCAGGAAGCATTATGAGTGACACAAGCTGCAATGGTAAGAGGTGCTGCACGGCAAGCATACCAGAAACGATTCAACAGCTTGTTGGTGTAAGAATAGATAACACCACGACATCAACGGGAGGGTGTAAAGTTGCCTTCATAACAGACGAGACATACTCTGTTTTAAATGGGTCTGATCCAAAACTGTTACATGCTAAACAATTTGCTACGATTGAGCTAAGATTGTCCATCCATGTAGTCAATCGTTCCTTTGTGAAGTCTCTGGGATGCTATAGTTCTGAAAAGTACCGAAACCTAACCAAAAATGAAAAGTACATGCAAAGTTGTTTATGCGATACCTATGGAAGTTGTGGATGCAATAGTGGTTACGAAGGCAACCCATACGTTCCAGGCGACTGCAGAGGTTAGTAATTGTGTCTCTAGTTCATTTATTATTCAAATCTTCTCCAAGTATTGAGATCATCGTTTCATTTCAATTTCATTATATGTTTAAACCAGATATTAACGAATGCGAACGAAATGAAACTGATGGAAGTTCCATGT